>VKOC01003907.1:0-33437 GCA_009364415.1 Spea multiplicata
TATATTAGCAGTGATATGGGGGGTCTGTATATTAGCGGTGATATGGGGGGTCTGTATATTAGCAATGATATGGGGGTCATATTTGGTCAGAGCAGCCAAAATATCAGTCATTTCAAACTAGAAAAACCAAAGGGAATATAAGTAAAATGTGAAGTATTTTTATGTAGCGCGCGCTTCTCGCTCCCTAATGTAAGTGTTTAGTAAATTGAACGCGTGGAGCCTTCTGATTCCAGACTTTGATGTCTGCTCCAGGGTATTTGTCACCAGTTAACCTTTTGAGTGCCAAGAGTTTAATGTTTTCTATGAGCTTCAGTGAGATAAAGTTCATTTTGCGGAATATTAACTAATTTGTCATTGTTGCCGTATAGCGCAATCTGTGGTTTATTGCACGGACATTCTAAGTGTTTGAGTCTCTGAGCGACAGTCCGTGCAGGTAGCGGATCTCAGTGCAGTTGGTAGTGATCTTTTCCCGGTATGGATCTGTTTGCTGTGCTCCTGATCCCAGGGACTCTATACAACAGCCACAGCGATTCAGATCATATTGGGGGTAAAAACACTGGGGGTCCTCATATTCCCTAAAAATAATTCTGGATGTGCTCATTCTTTCAAGGTTTTTTTTATTATTTTTTAAGGGTCTGGAGAGGTTATTTACAACTTTTGTTAAAATACGCTGCGTTCACCCCGATGTGTCCAGGAGACTGAATGCACCATAGAATAGGGTAACGTGACCAGGGCGCCCCCGTGTGGGGCAGGTGACTTGCTGGTGTTGTTTGATAATATGTACTATGTACTCAAAGCGTTACCCGCAAAGCCTTCCTTCCCGGCAGCGACACATCTGGCGGCCGCGGCTCACTCTGGTTTATGGCGGAAATGATATTTCTCCGAAAACCTGGCGCCTGCACTCAGAAAAGTATCCGTGCCGACTATTAACATCCGCTCTCCCGAGTGTAATCTGCCATATTTAGCGTGTAAAGGCAGTGCGTAGCGGGATACTAATTCAGAATTTTTCATTTGCCGAAGCAGCAGCTGTTGGGAGCAATAAAGCAGAACAAGAGCATTGTTTTAAATGTCAAGTTTAAACGCACACAGCTTATAAAATAATTACGGACGCTTCATTGCATTAAACATTATACGTCCTCCATACATTAATAGGGGAGCAAAGAGAGTAATAAAGCCCCCAGTATCCCTGTCTGATATCACGCGACAGATAATATACCCCAGGACTAAAGCCCCCAGTATCCCTGTCTGATATCAAACCGCGACAGATAAGTATAACCCCAGGACTTAAAGCCCGCCAGTATCCTGTCGATATCACGCGACAAGATATATACCCGACTAAAGCCCCCAGTATCCCTGTCTGATATCACTCGACAGATAATATACCCCAGGACTAAAACTCCCAGTATCCCTGTCTGATATCACGCCACAGATAATATATCCCAGGACTAAAGCCCCCAGTATCCCTGTCTGATATCACGGGACAGATTATATACGCCCAGGATAAAGCCCTCCAGCAATGCCCCTGTCTGAATCATGCTGACAGATTAATATACCCCAGGACTAAAACTGCCGCAGGTATCCTGTCCTGATATCACGCTCACAGATAATATATCCCAGGTGTACTTAAAGCCCCAGTATCCGTCGTATCACGCGAACAAGATAATATACCGCCCTAGGACTATAAGCTCCCACGTATCCCTGTCTGTATCTACGCGACAGATTAATACCCGCAGGACTAAAGCTCCAGTATCCCTGTCCTTGATATCACGCGACAGATATATATACCCCATGGACTAAAGCCCCCAGTATCCCTGTCTGATATGCAACGGACAGATAAATATACCCCAGGAATAAAGCCCCCAGCATCCCTGTCTGAATATCACGCGGCAGATAATATACGCCGCAGGACTAAAGCCCCCAGTAATCCCTGTCTGATTCACGGCGACAGAATAATATCCCCCAGGACTAAAGCCCCCAGTATCCCTGTCTGATATCAACGGGACAGATTAATATACCCATAGGACTATAAGCCGCAGCATCCCTGTCTGATATCACGCGGCAGATAATATACCCCAGGACTAAAGCCCCCAGTATCCCTGTCTGATATCACGCGACAGCAGGAGGCAATCATTGCTCCTCTTACACACAGGCGTCTCTGCCATCATCGCACGCGGCTGTCGAGCTGCAGGAACAGAGTTCTTAGAAGCCAGATATTTATCGCCAGATATTTATTTCTTTTCTCTAATGAATGCATTTCATTTCCATCGCATAAAGAGCTCATTTACTGTCGTGTAACTTACTGGCCGGACACGGGGTGTAGGGGATTCGGATCTCCGCAAACTGCTCACCGCTTGTAGCCGAAGCACCATTCAGGGCGATAAATAATGCTGGTCTCTGTTTGTGTAGTTTACCCATCTCTCGAATCAGACGAAGATAATCCTGTTTTCAAATCGCGGTCACGGAAGCGAAAATGTTCCGACGATGCCCCTTATAGCCCCACAGGTGAGCACACGGTCCGCGCACTAAGCAATGTCCGCACCCCATCCTTTCCCAGTTTAAAGGGAAATCCCAGTAAACGATTGCTCTGGTTTAGCTGGTGGGAAAGCAGTGTTTTTTCAGTTTCTAGAAACTGAAGCGAACAAACAAATTGTGAAATAACAATGTATCAAAGACAAGAATTCAACTTTAAAAACAGTTACATTTCCCCAAAACTACATTTACTAACGAGACCCCGCTTTACCCCATAAGGTTTGATCAATCAGTGGTTATAATGGACAGATGTGACAGGGACCTCACGCCATCAACCCCATCCCATCATTCATCGGAATCATTTCTTCCTGTAGCTTTACAAACACAACTGGCTCCATTGGCCAAGAAGAAATTTAACTGAAAAAATGCTGCTGGGGTGGAGATATATGTCAAACGATAGCACTGGGCAGCCAATTGGAGGCATGCATTCTGGATATCTCTTCTCCCATTGGCTGGCAATGATGTGGAGATAGGACGGACTTCCCTGCGTTACTTAATGACTCCCATCAGGGATAATAAACCCAACACGTATCTCATCGAGCTACGTGAGACCCGGTCCTTCCTGATCTTTATCATCGCCGCAAATGATATTTAAATAATACTCGGTGATGCCCCCGTTCTGGAGTGTTACTGCCGCAGCGGTTGGTCATTCTGGGCAAATGCGGGAGTCTATACAGGGCTAGCGGCTATCAGCCCATACAGTTATCCGCCATTTAAAGGGGACGAGACTAAAGTTTTTGTTTAGCTGCAGGAATTGGCGTCTCTGCGCGTGGGTAAAGGGATCCGCAGCTCGCTATCTCAGCCCGACACTAAGGGGTCCCTGACCCAGCGTCAGCCAAGGAGCACAAAATATGTTTAACACGATGAAAAATGACATGGGGGCATCATTTCCTCAATGACCGGTCACACATCACGCGCTACGCGGGGACCCTTTACTTCTGTTGCACACGACGCATTTTTACTTTATGCCACTTTTGCCGCCGGTTCCCAGTCAGCTGTCCGCTAGGGGTTAAATAAACTTTGGTAACAGCTTAATGAAGTGCAGACTGGTTCTGATCCATTAGTTCTGCCCAAAGTTATTGGTCTGTGATTGCTGGGAGTTAAACAGAAGGCTGGTTTGTAAATCATGTAAATAGCGTAGGAGTTATAGAAGCCGTGATGATGAAGTCCGTGCCTGTTTGTTATATCTGTGTTAGATCCTCATTAAATGTTTGTATCTAGCAAGAGTTTTCCCCTCCAAACCGCGGCAAGACAGACCAGTCCGTGAAGGGACGAGAGTGGCTTCTATTGAAACTGGGCTGGCGGCAGCTGCTGCAAAACTGTCACAGCAGGTGAGAAACCCTCCGAGTGTCTCGTACCCACAGCACAGCCCCCAGACGCTCTCCCCATACACTCCGAGTGTCTCGTACCCACAGCACAGCCCCCAGACGCTCTCCCCATACGCACTTCCGAGCTGTCTCGTACCCACAGCCAGTCCCAGACGCTCTCCCCCCATACACTCCGGAGTGTCTCGTAACCGCACAGCACAAGGCCCACAGACGCTCTCGACCGCATACCTCCGAGTGGTTCTCGTACCACAGCCACAGTCCCAGAACGCGCGGCGCTCTCACCCCATACACTCCGAGTGTCTCGTACCCATCAGCACAGCCCCCAGACGCTCTCCCATACACTCCGAGTGTCTCGTACCCAACAGCACAGCCCCCAGACGCTCTCCCCATACACTCCGAGTGTCCTCGACCACAGCAGCCCCCAGACGCTCTCCACATAGCACTCCGAGTGTCTAGTACCCACAGCACAGTCCCCAGACCTCTGCGCCATACACTCCGAGTGTGCTCGTACCCAGCAGCAACAGCCCCCAGACGCTCTCCCCATACACGTCCGAGTGTCTCGTACCCACAGCACAGCCCCACCAGACGCTCTCAGACCACTCCGAGTGTCTCGTACCCACAGCACAGTCCCCAGACGCTCTCCCCGAACACTCCGAGTGTCTCGTACCCACAGCACAGCCCCCAGACGCTCTCCCCATACTCTGAGTATTAAATCGTTAAACCGTATGACCCGTTGTGGTTTTATGTAACGCAATAAAAACGGACAGAGCCTTTGCCTCCGCTTGTTACGCCGCCTCTAATGCGCTATTTTCTTACCCAGTAGATTTAGAAAAAGCATTTGTTGAATCCGCGTCATGACAATCGTTTTCTTCCTTAAAGGAGGAACAAAAAAGCAAGAAGAAAAAGAGTAATAAAAAGAAGCTGTCACCCAGTCACACAAATACAATATCTCAGGAAAGCAGCTCTCCTGATCCTACAAAGCTGGACTCCCTGAGCAGTAGCCTAACAGACCATGAGTACACGGCCGGGGCGAGCACGTTCGGTGTAGCACAAGTTAACAGAGGCTCCCAGCCTATGGCTCCTGGTGTGTTCCTCTCACAAAGGAGACCATCAGTGTCTTCCCAGAATAACTCCTCTGCCAAAGGTAACGCTACATGTGGACGTGTTTACTGATTTATTGGGTAAATGTGTCGTTTTTGGTGAACTTTGCAATAACGTCTGACCAAGGCACCAATGAGGTGGCTGATTCATTGTGCGGAACGATGGTTCTAAGTAACATGCGTTGGGGGTGGGCCCCGTGTGCGGCATATAAGAGCCAGGTAGACCTACCTAGTATTGTGTCAGGGAAGAGGGATTTGCCCCAGAGGGTCAATTTATGAGCCATTCCGCGGCTCCTACGGTCTATACACAGCCGCGCCACGCGGTATCCAGACGCCCGGCAGGGATAGCCGAGGATGGGGATTTAACAACAATAGCGTCTCGAGACCCGGCGCTTGCGCAGGTCACAGAGGGCGCCACGCGCCAGATTTCATACGTTTGGTCAGGATGACGACTCGCTGACTCTCAAAGTGAGTTTCTGAATATTTATTAACGTGAAAATATTTAGGAATCAGTCTCCATAAAATAATAAATAATACATTCATTGGCTTCCTTTATGATAAATCTCACGCGATTCGGAAATGACCAAAAATATATTTCTTTCCCACATTTTTAGCCGTGGCTAAAATAAATATTTGTATAATGATATCTTACGCTTTAATAAATCGCCTCGTTTCCAGCTGTGAGCAGCGCCTTCCAGTTTGTCTTTATACCGGCCCCCAGCCGTAGCTGTAACATCACATAATGCGTGCGTCTTTCCGTGTGCGTGAGTGTATTGTGCGCTCCTGCCGTCCTCACCCCGCTCCCGGACACTCTATTATCGCTCCCCCCCGCTCCCGGACACTCTATTTCGTAACTCCTGGCTCCCGGACATCTAATTATCGCTCCCCGCTCCTGGACACTCTATTATCGCTACGCCTGCTCCCGGACATCTATTATCGCTCCCCAGCTCTGGACACCTATTATCGCTACCCTGCTCCCGGACACTCCTATTATCGTTCCCCCCACTCCGGACACTCATTATCGCTCCCACCCGCTCCTGGACACTCTATTATCGCTAACGCTGCTCCCGGACACTCTATTAATCGGCTCCCCCCGCTCCCTGGACACTCTATTATCGGCTCCAACCTCCGCTCCTGGAACACTCTAATTATCGCTAACCCCTGCTCCCGGACACCTATTAATGCTCCCCCCGCTCCAGACACTCTATTATCGACTAACCCTGCTCCCGGACACTCTAATTATCGTTCCCCGACTCCCGGACACTCTATTATCGCCTCCCACCCGCTCCCGGATCCACTCTATTTCGCAACCGGCTCCCGGACACTCTAAAATTATCGTCCCCCCCCACTCCCCGGACACTCTATTTCGCTCCCGACCCGCTCCCGGAACACTCTATTATCGCTCCCCGCTTCCTGGACAACCTATTATCGCTCCCCCCGCTCCGGGACATCTATTATCGCTAACCCTGCTCCAGACACTCTAATTATCGCTCACCCCCACTCCTGGACACTCTATTATGTTCCCCCCGATCCAAACACTCTATTATCGCTAAGCCTGCTCGCCGGACTACTCTATTATGTTAACTTGACCGCGCCCCACACCGGACATTCTTCGCTCCCCCCGCTCCCAGACACTCTATTATGGCCACCCACTTCCCGGACACTCTATTTGTCACCCGTTCCGGATGCTCTATTATCACTCACGTTGCTCCGGACAAACTCTATTAATCGCTCACGTTGCTTACCGACAACCTCTAATTATCGTCACGTTGCTCCCGGACACTCTATTATCGCTCACCTCGCTCCCGGACACTCTATTATCGCTCACCTCGCTCCCGGACACTCTATTATCACTAACCCTGCTCCCGGACACTCTATTATCGCTCACCTCGCTCCCGGACACTCTTTTATCGCTCACCCTACTCCCGGACACTCTATTATTGCTCACCCCACGCTCAGTTCCGCCTGTGACTCGGGGCAGGTTTTGCAGCAGCCACCAAGCACGGTCTCTTCATAGCGAAGGAATTGATCGAAGTGATCGTCTTCAGTATAGCCGCCAGCGCGTGTGTAACGGGACTGTATGTATAGCCGCCAGCGCGTGTGTAACGGGACTGTATAGCCGCCAGCGTGTGTGTAACGGGACTGTATAGCCGCCAGTGCTTGCGTAACAGGACTGTATAGCCACCAGGACCCCTGCTCCAATCTAATACACGTCCACATGTAGATTGGGGTCAATGTTCTCTTATTGGGGGTCCCGGTACTGCCATCATTAACAAATAATACCCAAGATGGTGCTGCTGAGGTGTAGATGGCAGCGACTACCACGGGCGCAGCATGAATGCCCGGGGCAGTAAATGACACCCAGATTCCTGAGCGAATGATCTGTGCGCTGGTTGGTGATGGTGCTGAACGCAGAGTCCTCACCGGTGTACGTCAGACACATAGATTTAGTAAATCCTAGTGATCGGGGAGAGAGAATCTATTGGGATCCCCCTCTGTTGAATCCCCGAGTGAATGCCGGGTTTCTCTACGAATAAATGTAAGCGTGATGGAGGTGGCCGTGCTAATAAAGCCCTCAGAAGCCCCCATTACGAGGCTCAATCCCCTTACCCTAAATAACGTGATATTGAGGTTAGACGCCGTCGGGAACGTGAAAGGTCTGCGGTTATTATTCACTGTTGAGCGATATTTTTCTACAAATAAAACCGTTTAAAAAGTTAATTCACTAAGTGAAATTTCTCCGTCGCTCCACGTTGTGAACCCCCGCCCACCGAGACTTTTCGTCCGCTAACTCTTTCTTATTGTCTATTTTTCAGGTAAACGTACAAAAAAAGGCATGGCCACCGCAAAACAGAGGCTTGGGAAGATTCTGAAAATCCATCGGAACGGAAAACTCCTGCTTTAGTGTTTGCACAGCGGACCTTTTTGTGGCTCTGTAAACGTCGCTGACTCTCGGACTCTCGAAGGACTACAGCGGCGCTCTGCGGACGCGTTAGGAGGAAAACATAACTTACAGTACCTTTTTTTCACATCACTTTAATAATTCTTTTTAACTGGCAGCAAGTCGGCCTGTACAGCACACTGCGCTCAAATATTTTTCATATAAATGTCCTTTCTCAAATTGCTGAGAGTGACGAAAGTTTGCAGGAAAGCAAGAAACAGAAAAGATGGATCCCGTGAGAGGAAAGCGTCTTTTCACGCGGTCAGCGAGTGGGAAGCGAAACGCTTTGGTTATTCGGGGACGTTATGTACGCCACGCGCTCTATCTGATCCACAAGCGCTTCATTGGAAGCGGTGCCGTGTATTCCTCGTATCACACTACATATCAGCCTCGTCATACGTCGCGACATGGAGGGGACTGCGTTTAGGCTTCAGGAATGAGGACGCTCTTGAGGCGACAACTCCTGATCTCTAAAAACTGCCAGCGGCTTAATAAAGAAGGAGATGGCGAGCGGTGCGGGCGCCCAGGACATGGCGTGACGCCGGCGCGTAGCCCCCGGCTGACAGGAGTCCTTCTCTCCGTGGCGTAGCCAGTAACTGACGGCCGAGTGTCATTTCCATGAAATCCGCGTCATAACCATGGCTTTCCTATCAATCATTTTTATTTCAGGCGCACTTACAATATGAATCCCCCTGACTGCGGTCAGCGCTACGTATTATACCCCAGCATCTCACATTTAATGGCAAAAGAGAAATTCCCGAAGAGCTTCACTGAATGGAAAGGATCGCAGGCAGTCATGTGATGTCGATTGGCCAGTATCTGAAATGATTTCAAATGATGTCATTGTTACCTTTTTTCAGCATAAACACAACCAAGTTTTCAGATCCCTTCCAGCCTTTCTGGATCGTGAGGCAGTTTAGATTGCAGGAGTTTGAAGGAAAAATCATACAGGGGGGGCTGGGTGTTTTGGGCTCTTTCATGGGTGATTTCTGCCGGGGGACACGCGGCTTATTCACCAAGAATTATCATTTGGAAGATGGGAAGCAGGCTTTACCCCGGCGGTTTCCCGGCAGGTGGGGAGATTCAGCCTCGGACGTTCATTTTGCTGTCCTGTCACCCCTGATATCTCCTCATACGTGGGCATTACCGGTGCTCTGCCGGGAGTTGCCGGTGCTCTGCGGGGCATTGCTGGTGCTCTGCGGGGTGTTGCCGGTGCTCTGCGGGGCGATGAATGCGTTGCTTTCCTGGTTATTAGCTCGGCTGCGATTATTGTGCCGCACATAGAGGAATGTAATGCGTTTCTGAAAGCCGTGGCCTCCACATCTAGATCGGTGCTGAGTTTCTGTTCCGCCCGAGTAACCGGCAGCCACACTTTGCCAAATTCAGCCCTTCCTCCGCGTGAAGCACAAGCCGGCGGCTCATAATGATGCCTTTTACTGAAAACACTTTATAGCACTTTCAAGAAAAATAGGGAGCCCTAAAATCCATAAATAACATCGACTACAGTCAAGCATTCAGCAACCTGCGTGTGATTCTGCGTGTGATTCTGCGTGTGTCTGCGTGTGAAGTGATCAGACGTGCGTGATTACATGGTGGTGATTCTGCGTGTGACTCTGCGCTGCTGCGTGTGATTCTGCGTGTGACTGCGCGCGTGTGACCTGCGTTGATTCTGCGTGGTGTGTCTGCGTGGTGATCTGCGTGTGGGTGTGGTGACTCTGCGTGTGATTGCTGCGTGTGTGTCTGCGTTGTGATTCTGCGTGCGTGTGATTCTGCGTGTGACTCTGCGTGTGACTCTGCGTGTGACTCTGCGTGTGATTCTGCGTGTGTGTCTGCGTGTGATTCTGCAGGGTGATGATGGGAGTTGTAGTCTGACCCCAGAGAGCAATTACCGTCTGTGACCTCGTTAAGCACTTCCATGCCGTTCCCTCACTTCCATCTCCGTGTTTTTCTTTATCGCACTCCCCGGGGTCCTGCGGGTTTTAACATCGTCCGTAGCCCAGCGTCCTCAGACAGTCCTCACCAAACACAGACCCACGTGCCACGAAGCTGTGTGCGGATTCAGGGGAGGAATAAGGACCCAGTATATAGTCATAGGACACCGCGGCGAACTGACCAACGATGCAGCTTGTGTTACTGTCTGCGCATGAGCACTTAAAGCGATACATACCATGGTTTCTCGGGCAGGCCCTTAATTTAACTCTGTGAATGCCAGAGGTGTGCGTAGACGCATTGCCTCCCCCGCTGTCACTCGCAGTGTTTTTTTCCTTTACAGTGTGTATTAAGGCATATTTTTTTCCTAGAATGTAGCTTGTAAATAGCTTTTTAAATACTTTTTTTTTTCTATAAGATACCTTTAGACATTTCTTTCTATAGATGATGTCATTTACATTTATACCAGATTTTGCCGCGTCTAATAAACGATGGACTTTTACCTTATGTATACACATTATTTTTTATTAATATTTTTGTTATTTTTCTTCTGTTTATTTGCATATTTTATTTTTTTGATATTATTATTATTATTATTCTTGTTGGGAGAGAAACAGACGTTGCCTGAAAAAGAAAAAAAAAACAAGTACATTTTTGGCTGCTGCCTTCGACTAATAGAAAAAAAAACCAAAACAATAAAAAAAAAAGACACAACCTATTTAAAACTTATTTTAAAGACGTCGGATGAAATACCAGCTCCTTGTTTTAATTCTTGTTTTATTACGAGAGGAAGGCAATTATTTTATTAGCACCTTGTGAAGTATTCTGTGTTTCGTGATGATGTAATTTATTCATGTTTGTAGTCTTTTATATTTGTACATTTCTTAAAAAAGCTTCGTTTCTATACACGTTAATGTCTGCAGAAATCTACGGAGGCCTTATTAACCCATCGCTGACCCGTCTTCGCTAATACGCTCCTATGGAAATTACGGCGAGGAATGTCCATTAAATAGAGCCTCGAGCAGAGAGATCCCGTCTATAAAACGTGCCGTTCCTGTCCAGCAATGACATCATCGCCGAAAGCCCTTCATGACGCTTTCATGTTTTTTAAGTTTTATTTTATTTGTTTTGTTTGCTTCATGTACATTTTTAAAGTTTATTGTGGCTGTTTTCTGGTCTTTTATTTACAAAATGAAATCAAATTCTCTTGTATCAAGTCAATGGAATCTAAGAAAACTTAGATCAAAGTTTAAAAGAAGTAAAAGATTTCAGGTTTTGTATAAAAGCGCGTCTGTGTTTCTTGTATCCCCCAAGCATTCACCGCGCGAGCGTCTTTCTTATTTTGCGTGTTTTATAAGATTTTTCTTATTTTTTTTGTCTCCTAGTCCATTTCCAGGTTACAAGAGTTACCGATATTGATCCTTATTGTATTACTCGATATATGTATCTTTATGCACCACCATTCAAATGTTTTGGGTTTCTCAGAAATATCATTGTTTTTGCGAGAAAAGCACATTTTAAAATAACATGAAATGGATCAGAAATCCAGCGCAGACGGGGTTAATGTTGGAAATGACTTTTGTAGCTGGAAACGGCTGATTTGTAATGAAGTCTCTTCATAGGAGTACAAAGGCCTCTTATCACTCCCATCACTCCTGTGTTCCAATGGCCCTTTATCACTCCCATCACTCCTGGGTTCCAACGGCCTTTATGCACTACCACACTCCTGTGTCCCAATAGCCCTTTATCACTCCCATCACTCCTGTGCTTCCAGTGCCCTTTATCACTCCCATTCACTCCTGTGTTCCAATGGCCCTTTATCAGCTTCCACACTCCTGTGTCCCAAAGCCCGTTTATCACTCCCATCACTCCTAGCTGTTCAGTGGCCTTTTTATCACTCCCATCACTCTGTGTTCCAGTGGCCCTTACACTCCCACACTCCTGTGTTCCAAAACGGCCCTTATATCACCTCCCATCACTCCTGGTTCCAACGCGCCCCTTTGTCACACTGTCCACCAGTCAACTCCTCGTGTTCCAATATGGCCCTTTACACTCCCAATCGACTCCTGTTGTCCGCAACGCCCATTGTATCACATTCTCTCTATTCCGTGCTACCAACGCGCCCTTTATCACTGCCCATCACTCCTGGTTCCAACGGCCCTTTATCACTCCCATCACTCCTGTTTCCATCGGCCCTTTATCAGCTCCATCACTCCTGTGTCCCAATAGCCCTTAATCACTTCCCATCACATCCTGTGTCCAACGCCCTTTTATCACTCCCATCACCCTGTGTCCAACGGCCCTTTAATCACTCCCATCACTCCTGTGTTCCAGTGGCCCTATTATCACTCCCATCACTCCCTGGTGTCCCAATGGCCCTTTATCACTCCCATCACTTCCTGGTGTTTCCAACGGCCCTTTATCACTCCCCATCACTCCCTGTGTTCCAACGCCCTTTATCACTCCCATCCACTCCTGTGTTTCAGGGCCCTTTATCACTCCCACACTCCTTGTGGTTCCAATGGCCCTTATCACTCCCATCCACTCCTGTTTCAGTGGGCCCTTTATCACTCCCATCACTCACTCCTGTGTCCCAATGGCCCGTTGTGTTCGCTGATCCAAGTTTAAGTATAAAAGGATGATTGATGTTAGAAACTCTTTTGTAATTATGTTACAGCCAGAAATCTTGTTTTCCATGAAACCCAAACATTTGAATGTTGGTGTACCTTGCACCGGCCACTAGGTGGCAGCGCAGACCAGCGCAAGCTCGTTGGCACAGGAAGCCCAACAGCTGCCCGGGTAAACAGTATTTTCTAATTTCATATAAAAATTATGCATTGAGTGAATTTGTAGTCTAATCGCGCAGGTGCGGCTTCTGCATATACATGGATCTATAAGGAAGCCTCGAAAACGTCTCCCCACTTATTCTCCAAAATGTATAAATATTCACATTAACATTACGGTAAAATGCATGCGAGGCCGCGGGGGGTACGGCCATGCGCAGAACGGGCCGTAACGGGACATTCCCTCTGACCGTCCCTGTGAGAGCGCGGCAGCTGGAAGCGTTCCTGCCGGTTACAGGAGGTCTCTTTGGTGAAGGATTCAGTAGATTGAGCTTCACAATTATTGAAAGTGAGTTCCATTTATCTTTTGCCAAAAGACTTGGCCCAAAATCTTAGATTTTCTTCAAGACTTTTATTTACTCACTGATTATCTGCTGTGAACGAGCGCCGTCTCCTCGCGGGACCCCCAGTCAAACAGAATCATCATTACAGCAAGAACGGGGCTAATACTTCCCTGCGCCTCCCGCCCCCGGAGCAGAACGCCCCAGAACAGAACGCCCCAGAGCAGAACGCCCCACCGCAGGACACCCCAGAGCAGAACGCCCCAGCAGCAGAACGCCCCACCGCAGGGACGCCCAGAGCAGGACGCCCCAGAACAAACGCCCAGCAGCCCAGAACGCCCACCGCATGGACACCCAGAGCAGGAACTCCCCACCGCAGGACGCCCCACCGCAGGACGCCCCAGAGCAGAACGCGCCACCGCAGGAGCCCCACGCAGGGACGCCCAGAGCCAGAACGCCCACCGCAGGACGCCCCACCGCAGGACACCCCAGAGCAGAACGCCCAACACCGCAGGACGGCCCACCGCCAGCGACGCCCCATCTCCGAGGATGGCCCCAGAGCAAACGCCCCCACCGCCCAGGACGCCCAGAGCAGAACCGCCCCACCGCAAGACACCCCCGCCCACAGAACGCCCCACCGCAGGACACACCCAGAGCAGAACGCCCCACCGCAGGACGCCCCAGAGCCAGAACGCACCCACCGCCAGGTACGCCCCACCGCAGGACGGCCCCCACCGCAGTGGACGCCCCCACCGCAGGACGCCCCACACGCAGGACGCCCCAGAGCAGAACGCCCCGGCGCAGAATTTCATGCCTTCCACCCCGGGAAACGTCTTGCTACGGGTTTCAGATGCTGAAGATCGCCCTGCATTTCCCCAGAAACCCTACTGGGCTAAAAAACATCTAAAGGAAAAATATATATATTTTAATAATACAAACTCTCTGTAAACAGTATAATTGAGGTAATTTATTCAAGTGCAGGTTTTGACGTATGTTGAATAATTTGTATTTTTATAAATATACTTAAAATAATATTAATAATAATAATGATTATAAACCTTGCAGTAATTGCTGTCGGGTAACCAACTGTGTACTGTGTAACAAATACTTTTTATGTCCCTTATGTTATTTGTTATAAGATTGTAGCAGACGGGGGAGAAGAAATTACGTGACACTTTTTTAAAAAAAAATTCTTGGCAAAAACCTTTAAGTCGTTCCCCTACATATCCAAAGTGCGTGAAGTTTTCAATAATCCAGATCTGGGTTGCGCAGGAAGAACGTCTATGAATGAAGTCGTCTGAGTGGGATACGTTCGCTAAGTTTGTTGATCTGCAATAAACATGCAGGGAGAGCAAGATCAATCTTAACAATTAGCGGAAAACGTTCAGCGCTTTGATCTCACGGCAAGGACAAAAATGCAGAAAAAATAACAAACCGCAGTTTATTTTTGGTCAAGTGGAATAAAACCCAGTAAATGAGGAACACGAGGGAGCTGTCTGTAGAAAAGCCAGAATACGGAATGTCATGTGACGTCGGGTGATACCCCCGTAACCAGCACCAAAGGGCAGATCTCTCCCTGCACATTCAGGGGGTACTTCTGGTTCCAAACAACCCCGGTTATTTTAGTTCAAACACCCCAAAAAAACAAACATTTTGGACTCCAATGTAAATGTTAGTAATACGGCCCTGACTTTGGCTCAATAATTTTGCAGCGATTGTTGGACCCGCTCCCGCAGAGTCCCACTTGTAAATAGGTAAAATAGGCAGCTGCCCTAGGGCCGGCCCTGGTTCCCATCTCCTCCATCGACAGGAAGGCCCTCCGGACGCTTCCCAAGAGTCCCAAACAGGGCATCACTGGTGTGTCACGTACCTACTTCTTAATCCCAGAGAACTGGTGGACTTTATTAGTGACTGTGATGGAGTTTGTATCACCCGCTGTGTTATTGATTGGGTTCACAGTATTCCTCCCTGCGACCGCAAATTCATCTCTTTTGCTTTTACGTTTGGCAGTCCCTCGGATAACCTCTAATTCATTCATTCGGCCTGAAACCACGGACGTTCAATGATTTATAACAAACGTCTGATTAAAGTCCCGCCTCGCACATCTTTTCATTAGGCTTTATAAATCTAGCTACGTTGGCATATTTTATGTGTTTCTCATTGTTGTTCCCCTATAAAGAGAGTCTGTAATCAACGCGTTCCGCTGGGGCCAACGAAGGACAGTGTTAAATATTAGATTTTCTACTTAAAACAAACCATTATTTTCAATACCAACCAGGCAGCCTTCTCCGTCCTCGCTGGAGCTGAAGGCGTCTGCTGTTCCCAGAGGAAGCGTTACATTCTCTAATCCTTCCTTTATATGAATGAAGTTACCATCACACCTTATGGAGGGCGGCCATCACTGAGACTTCTTACCCCGCTATAATAACCACATCGCCCGCTTTCTCTTGATGCTGCAGTAATGTCGATGCAGCCAAATGGACTTTCTTTGATCGATTTCCCCATGATCTGCAGTCCTTAAATAAATATGTATTCTGTGTCTCATTTACCCCCCCGGACGGCCCATACTAGGACCTTCCGTGTCTCATTTACCCCCTAGCCGGCCCGTCCTAGGACCTTCCGTGTCTCATTTACCCCCTAGCCGGCCCGTCCTAGGACCTTCCGTGTCTCATTTACCCCCTAGCCGGCCTGTCCTAGGACGTTCCGTGTCTCATTTTCCACCCGGCCCCGTATATAGAGCATCAGTTCCACTGCCTGTCTCCAGCTTCTTGGCACAGGTGCAGTGAGACTTTTACCGGCTTGCAAAGCTCCGGCAAGGTGCCAAATATTTAAAAAGCAATTATTAGACGTTGCCATACCGTGAAACGACGTTCCCAGCTGTTGTACTTAAAGTAGAACAAAAACTTCCTGACTGACATCCTGGCATCATCTACATTTACAAGACATGTAACAAGATTAACGAGCCGTCACATTCAGACTTCAATTAGTAAAATATGTTTGATTAGGACGTTGGATCGTTCCAGCGTTATTTGAATGCAAAAAGTGAGCGTTCGGCCCCAAACATATGAACTGAAATCGAATAGAAAAGCTTCATGTGCCGGGATTGTAATTTGAATGAACAGAAACACTTCACGGTCTGGGGCATTTTATGTGCTTTTCCCTCTTTGGGACAAAATACATTGTGACACTATTCTTCTTTTTACGCTTAATAATAGCGTTATGCGGAGGAGCCAAGTTTCTGGAGGGGGTGACATCAGAAAGCTGCCCCCCGAACACCCTCTGAGGACAGAGATTAGCGATCGCCGGCCCCCGACATGCAGGTACCCGGCACCCTCTTCATTTATTTGGATCGCTGTAGAGTTTCATGGCCACGACGGCTTTCATTCAAGTAGATTCCATATAATGAAATGTGTTGGTGAGGAATGAATATTCTATAAAATGTTACCTTCATCAATTATTTGGATCTTCCATACAAACCCCGATATATACGATACAGAGTATCACATAAACATCAAAAGTTGTGTCAATTAACAATATACATATCGGTGTATAATTTACATATCGGTGTAAAATTTACATATCAGTGTATAATTTACATATCGGTGTATAATTTACATATCGGTGTATAAATTACATATCGGTGTATAATTTACATATCGGTGTATAATTTACATATCGTGTATAATTTACATATCGGTGTATAATTTACATATCGATGTATAAATTACATATCGGTGTATAATTTACATATCGGTGTATATTTTACATATCGGTGTATAATTTACAAATCGGTGTATAATTTACAAATCGGTGTATAAATTACATATCGGTGTATAAATTACATATCGGTGTATAATTTATATATCGATGTATAAATTACATATCGGTGTATAATTTACAAATCGGTGTATAATTTACATATCGGTGTATAATTTACATATCGTACATCTCTGTTACAAATATTATTCTAATAACATAAAATAGGATCCATCAATAGAAAAAAATATAAACATCGTCCACGCTTCTGATCTTCTCTCTTCGGTTCATCCATCATGTTAATAATTATTGTTTGCAGCGTATAAACGTCCTTCCATAACGATTGCTACAAGGACCATTATTAACCCAGTCCATAGATCTGGCCGGCTGAGGCCGCTGGGTGTTGGGGACAGTAATCCGGTATCTGAAGAAATCCACTGATGCCACCTGATGGCTTTTCTTCCGATTCTCCTGTTTGGAGTCGGGACACGGAGACTTTTTGCACCCCCGTCAGTAACGCAGAGTCCAGCGGCGGGGGCCGGTTTAATCCCAGGGTTATTGTGTGATGTTGAGAAGCGTTTGATGAGGCCGGGTCGTTGTGTCGATCAAAGTCTCATTAAATGCGCTTCTGCTCGGGAGGCTGTGTGTGGTCTCCTAACATCACCCTCATTAGCGTTTGATGACATATTTTGTAAAATAACTCTTTCAGCCATTTTTCCGTTATCTGCACTTCCTTTTGCAAAATGCTGTCACAGCACTAAAGTGCTTAACCCTTCCAGTGCCTGAGAGGAGACCCAGATAGCCCTGAAAGCTTGCACTCTATTGTTACCAAATTTTCCCTTTTTTTTCTTTCGGTGGCTAAAACTATTTGGAGATTTCCTTGGTGCAAATCAGTTGAAAAAGTTACCCAGCTACTGAGTCGCACACTCATTCTTTTCTATGATGTCACTTCATTTTTTGACACTCTGGCATCTTTGGCTATAATAATTATTATTATTTATTGTTTTATATAGCGCCATCAGATTCCGTATTTCTCCCCAGAGAGAAGGGCGATATATATTAATTAATTATATTTTATTTACACCCCTGAGAGTAAGGCAGACCATTAAGTTTGTGCGTTGATGATGTCATTTGGGTAAACAGATTATTAATGTCTATGGCATCAATTAAAAGTCACAAAGGAGGCAGCGGTATCTATCACCCCGTACGTCACAGTGCACTATGCTTCTTAATTAATTAACAGCTTGAGACGCAATTAATATATTTAGAGCCTGGAGTCTCGGAGCTGTCAGGGTGAGACGTCTTTAGACAGAAGGTCAGTGAGAGGAGATTAAAAAGCCACCGGATCAGGCCTTATCTACACGGGGGGCTCGGGGCAATCAAACTGATCCATAACCTTCCTGATACCAACCGAGAATCCCCCCTCTGAGGGTCAGAGTCCATGTGGGGGGAGTAATGGGGCAGATATAATGGATGATGGTGGGGGGCACGTGCTATCTGTCCCAGAATCAAATCCCTTTGCTACTAACGAATATAGAATGAGCAGTTGTGGCCCCAGATATTCCTTATACTGCTTTTCTACCCTAATACCCCAACACCTCCAGCCACCCATCTGAATAGCAGCTCCTCCAGCACAGGAAATGCTCAGGGGAACGAATGCAACGAAAAAATGCTTCCCCCGCACACCTGGCAAGCATTCAATTTTACTCTCCTGACATTGTAACGGAATGATATTTATTGCAACATTCGTATATTTATTAGCAATAATTTGCTTAAAATATTTATCTTCCAAAGAAGCAACATGTGGGAGATTCGTAATCAGTTTTACCAATTATAGCATTATTTTACACAAGAAAAACGTTATCATTAAACCCGCATTCTATGGAGAATTTCATTTACATTTCAGAACGAGAATTTTAGTTTCAAGCTGAAAGTTTAGAAAACTCCCCGAACTAAATCCTTCTGTGATTCTGCCTGGGGGGGGGGAAAGGGAAATATCTGTTTTGTTCTGCATGCGCTGCCAAAAATAATTATTCATTAGTTATTTGCTAAAAGCACTCAGTGCCGTATTTAGAAAAATAAGTGAATTAAGTGTATCCAGGACTGACTTTCTCCAGAAGGCCGGACTGGGAACACTTGCTGGGTCTGGAGACGCGTAAACACCGAACGCCATTAGAAGGGGCATCATTTCTATAAGGATTAAACGCGGCGAGGCTGTCGCTCGGCGGCTGATAAATGGTAACTAATAAAAGGGCTTCTTTTCTTCTGTTTCTCAGCTTCGACCAATCACGGCTCTCCCGGGGGTCACCCTTGGCCCCGCCCCACATCAATCCTGCAGGAGTTACATTCATCTGCTGGCTTTCGGGAGTCCGGATGGATCGGTAAAAGCCGGTTTGTTTGTGGCCGGCTGCCACGTTTGACATAAAATTGATGTTTTTTCCATTAACATCTGACATGGATCCGAGGAACCAAAACAGCCAAATTCACAGCGTCTGTGAAAGCAAATAGAAGCTGCCTATCGGCTCTAATAAAGTAAAATAATTCTAATTAATGACATTGCCTCTGCTTAACATGGGGCGGCTGAGAGCTTGGACAATGTTATTTTAATCTCAGAATTATTCCTCCCCAGCTGACTGCATCTACTCATTGGAGCAAAACTCGCTGTCAGCTTTTGCATCTAAACGCCTGAAAATGGTGATTCACGGCAGGACCGGTTATCTTAATGTAGCCGACAATGTTCAGTAGGTTATTAATGATAATTAATAATTGTGAAATAATAATAATAATAACAATAATTATATTAGAAGCAAAATCCCCCCATAACCAAAAATGGGGAAACAAATTCTTCCTTTATGCAAAATATTTGATCCATTCTAGATTAACATAGAAAATGTTTTCTTTTTTTATAATCGCTAAAATTTGTTTTTTTGGCTTCTTTTTTTTTTTTTAATATGTGAGCAAAAACTAAGCCTAATTTTAAAATGGTAAAAAAAATATTTATTTAAGAACCATCAAATGTTACTCTGTTATTGGAGATAATTCGGTTGTTTTAATCTTATTTTATTTTATCCCCCCGGTTAACTTTTAACGAACACAAATATTTATCATCTCAAAACGCCTTTTTGTATATTAAGAGGAGAAAATTGCACTTTTCAGGAAAGACGACCAATTTATTTTTATTTATAAAGAGCCTCCTGTGAATTTTATGCAAATAAGAAAAGTTTCCTTCTGGGAAAATGCGTTTAAATAAACCTCCTGTGTTTATCTCATGAATGCGTAAACAAAACGGAAAGTGCCGGAACCCACAGAAAGCCGCGGAGAGCGGATGATGCAATCACATTAATTACGTTAACACCTTAAAAAAAAAAAAAAAAAATCTGTATTTTAAGAAGATTTATGAATGATTTGGGAAACGTTCTTCTACCAATGCATCCCTAACCAGTGCAGTATCTACACCCCAGCAGGTAAAGAGTTAATGGATAAAAAGGAAAGCCTAATTTTAAAAAAAAGTTACTATAAAGTTATGATTTTGTTAAACTTTTTTCAGCTCCCATTTTTATGGCTTTCACCTTAATTTCCATACAGATAAAAGCGCGTTTATTTACAGTAAATAAACCACGCGATTGACAAAATTCCATTTTTACCGAAATGAAAGCCAAAAATGAGAAATTAACTCCGTAAGTGCCATGCCAAGGGTTAATGTGTTACTCGGTAGGTCTCAGTAATTTGAATAATCTCATGGGGGGGCATCATCCTGGATGGATTCCAGACAATTGTTCAGTCAAAATATTATTTAAATCCATCAGCAAAAGTTCACGTTTCCGTCTTGATTTCACCGCCGGCTAATGACTGGGATTAGTATCGGTACAGCCAGAGAACATGAGCGGCGCGTAAAACCTGACCCGTACATCGACGACGTATCGCAGAGACTAACAGAAGGACAGATAATCAGACGCGACGGCCCCAGCTTTCTATTCTGCGTCTATCCCGTTATATTAACCCCTTGCTCCCAGGATCCTGTGATATTCATGGGTTAATGACCCGGGCTTTCATCTGCCTGTCATGGCCGATAAATCTCATCCAAGCCAACAAAGACGGATTGGATTTATTCGCCACATAAAGTGAGCAGATAACGATCCCTTCGTCCGTCCGATCAGAATATTTCCTTTCTGCAATAATCTAAAAAAAAGCAAAGCGTGCGGAACGCGCCGGGTCCGGGACAGATCTGTTTAGATTTTATTTCACCGACCGCCTGAGGAGCGACCGACGGAGCTGCAGTCACAACGAGACATCGCTCCTCGCAGAGACCCCCAAACTGACGTCTGATACGGGGTCACAACGTAAGCGCAACCGGCGAGAGAAAATAAAGAAAAAATCACTTTTATTAATTATGAAAAATGAAACAGGGTAAGAGGCAGGTAAATCGGCGTCCAATGTGAGGGTTTAGATCCTGAAATAAGAATTATTGTCCAGATCGTCGTCATCCGCAAGAAAAGCAAAAAACGGCTGCTTCCCCCGCCCTCATTTCTCTTATTTTACTAAAATCGGAAGATTTTCAATAAGCTCTTATACATGAAGTATTAATATTAATATATAAAGCTAGGAAAGCGAAGGTCACGGAATCAAAATATTGTTTTAGTGCCAACGATTCCGGCTTTTCATTTCCCGAATATCACAAATCATATTTTCTTAAAGAAAAAATAAGGAGCCGAACTGTTTTGATTCTGAGACCGCCGCGGTTCCAATGATAAATCTCGTGCCCCCCGAATGGCCGCCAGCAGCTCGTGCTGATTATTTGTGCCATTTGCTTCTTCACTCCATTTGCTGCGCCGATGACATCATACGAGTTATTTAAACCTCTTGGCAGCGTTAACACCGTTACAGTGAAAATAAATTCTTCGATGCGGGGGGGGGGGGGTTGGATCCCAAAACTTCAAAATGAGGTCATCACTTTTAGCTTTCTTAAGGGGGTTTTATTTTAAAAAAATCTATATTTATTATTCAAATACTCAAAGAAAAGTTCCCAAAGTTTAATAATATTTTGGAGTTTAGAGGGAAAACTTCCTAAAAGTCCCTTTCACCAACCCAATATCACAGATTTTTAACCCCTGCTTTATTTATTATTATTATTTAAGTTCAATATTATTGCCTTTGTTTAAATATTTGCAAAAAAACATGAATATCCCCTCCACAGGGGGGCGCCCCTACGCAGGGTATAATATCCAGGGAAGGTCCGCAGAACTCCTGCTTTACAGACGAAGGTCCGGGGGCTTCTCCCGAGTTTCTGGCGCAGATTGTAACTTCTGCTTGTTTCGGATATAATAATCAACAACAACAAATTGTGAAAAAGAAACTCTCTTTTAGACAAAATAACTCAAAATCTGTATTTCGATTACTCCCAAGCTGCTCACAAGAAAATGGCTTCGGGGTGAATTTTGGGAGTCCGAGGATCTGACGCTAAAGTGTTTTGGGGGGAAATCCTTGTAATTATTATTATTACCATCTGAACGTTTTTTTTCCTTCTTGATTTTTGTATTTGTTACAAAAATAGCAGATTTATTAAAACGTGTAATAAATATCATTTCAATGCATGACGTACCGGTTGGCGGCGGCCGCAGGTGTGCGCGTCGCAGCCCTAAGCCCCCCGAGTTCCACGGCTTTTCAATTAGCCGCCTCGACACGAGTTTGGGAGCCGAGATTAATGGCCGCTGTTACGAAACGTGGCGCTGGAATTAATAATAACGTTTTCCAGAAATGCCACTTTCATCGACTCCACATTAATGACTGTTCCTGAATGACTTTATTCAGAAATCATTATTATTTGTATAGATTAGGATTTTCCATCTTTTCCGTCGTTATAATGAAAGTGTAACTAATATAATAATTCACTTTCTGCCAGAAATCATCGCTTAGCAACTATTGGAAAATCCGACCGTCGGAGATTCCTTCCACCAGAAAATTCATGATCTTTGGAATTAAACGAACGCTGAAATGAGGAGGACTGCGATGCATCAGAATTATTAAAAGGAAGTGATGAGTTAATGAAATGAGGGAAAAGTAATCCAAAAACGTAAACGCAAGGAGAACGGCGCGGCCGATAAAAGCTGCAGCGTCCGCCCGCTCGATGGCCGCCTTCTGGAGACTAAAAGTTTCAGGAAAACGTATAAAATTATAATTATATAAATATTTAGCACAGCAGCAGTTTCAGGGGGGGGCGGGTTTATTGCATCGCAAAGTGACTATTTAAAATAATTAGATTTAAATGCTCATTATTGTGTGAAACATTTAACCCCAAAAAATGGAACTTTCATACATCGCTATTACCGGGTTCTTCCATAAAAATTAAAAAATGAAAATAAATATTATGTTTACGGTTTTGCTTTTTTTACTGTAATTCCTCGTTAAAAAAAACCCAAATTCATATCGTTTCGCTTCTCCGTGGCGGACGTACCCGGTGACCGGCGCGCGGATCGTTACCACGGACGCGATATCATTAATAATATTGCGATTCGGTTTGGGGTAAAGCGCCGGAGGTTAAACGAGGCTGGGAATGTCTGCCTAATAACACTCAGATTTATAAATTATTATTATTTCCAGAAACGAGTGCCGGACGAGTGGACTCCTTTCTATCGTAAGTGCTGATCGAGGATGAAAAGTCTTTTAAGGAGCGATATATCAGGTTTCTCGGCACTTTATCAAGCGCTCTATTTCAGCGCTAAAACCACTTTAACAAGTAAGCCGATTAATTAAGAGGTTTTGGAGATAAATGCGGCTTGTCGGAGCCTCCATTAAAGAGTCCGCGCCGGGTGTCTCATTAGCTCAACATTCATTAGTAAATCCAGTGAAGAAAGACAGAAGCCGCCTCGGAGATTAATGGTTCTTATCTCCTCATCTCGTTAAGATCAGCTCAATTAGGCTACGAGAGAGAGAGAGAGAGAAGGAGAGGAGACGGAGAGAGAGAGGGGAAAGAGAGAGATGAGAGAGGGAGAGGAGAGAGCGAGGGACAGTAGAGGGAGAGAGGGAGGAGAGAAGAGAATGAGAGGAGAGGGAGAGTAGAAAGGGAGAGAGAGACGGAGAGAAAGGGAGAGAGAGACGTTTTATATGGATGTTCCAAGGAGAGTCGCAGTTTCTTCGCTCAGTTTTTTCTTGCAGTTGGTGGGACGTGGAGTCCGAAACCAGGCCTGGCTGTACCCAGCGGCAGTAAAAATGTAAAATTCTTTTTGAGAAATTATCTGTATTTTGGACATATGTGAAATGCTAACCCTGGCCTCTGCATCCGTTTCTCCGAATGCCCATGGTGCCCAAACACTGATACCCGGAGCCCTGGTAACTTCTAGTGTTTATTATATGAGTAACAAAGTAACACAAAAAGCAAGAAGATTCTCAAACAGTGCGCCCCCCGTATCAGCCCCGTATCTGCCTCGTGCCTGCCCCATATCTGCTCCGTATCTTCCCCATATCTGCCCCATGCCATGACCCCGTATAACTGCCCCATGCCTGCCCCGTACCCCGTTAATCTGCCCTATTGCCTGCCCATGCCTGCCCGTAACTGCCCTATGCCCCATGCCCGCTACTACTGGCTCCGTGCTATGTTTCTGCTCCCGTGCACTGCTCCGTGCCTGCTCCATATCTGCCCCGTATCTGCCCCATATCTGCCCCGTATCTGCCCCGTTGCCGATGTCTTGTCTTCAGTAACATCAGCGGCTGAAACCGCACGGCCTTTCATATGAGGGATTTGCAGATTATCCTCTAAACAAAGTTATCGGAACGTAAAACAAACAAACACATTAAGTATTTCGAGTAAAAAGCGATTCTAAGAGAACCTCTAATCCTACAAATCATTTCCAAAAGCCTCGCATAATGGAGGGCAAATATTGGGTTAGCGGGGGCTTTACTCGCGGCTCTCCTTCGCTCCGCTCTCAGCTCTCCTTCGCTTTTTCGTGTGTTTTTTTTGGGTGATTGCGCTGAGATTTGGGATTTTGTACCCATGGGAAGCGCACACCTGATTACCTTTCCACCCCACCAGGTGTACTTGGCGGGATTAAGAGATCAGCCGCGTAGAGGTTTTATCCTTTCTAAATATGGAACGAACAATACGGCCTCAGCCGAGCACAAATCCCCATCGAGATGACGTCGGAAATATTTTCACATGAAAGCTCTGTTGTTTGCAGAGATGTAAGAAGTGAGACGCGCTCGAGAAAATGGAGCTTTTAGTAAAAGTCGATATTTCTTATTGGGCCAATATTGGAAAAAATATAAAGTTCTATAAGCTTCCGAGACATAAAATGATAATAATTATAATAGCAATACAATAAATAATATAAATGATACAGCAATAATCAATAATAAATTAATATATAATACATTAATAATAATAATAACAATCACAAATATAATAATAATAATTAACTAATAATAATAATCTAATAATAATCATAAATTACCTATGCGGAGCATTGTGGACGAATTGTGTATAATGGGATAGGCATAAGGCCGGGACTGATGCTTCTTATCTGCCGTCACTTTCTATGGTCCTTGAAAGGATTATTCCGAGGTCGCGGCCCCTGAGTGTCCATCCCTAGCGGTCGGTTTCAGGAAGTTACTGATAGTGGGAAGATTTGGGGAACGGGCTGGAGGAGACATCTAACCAGGAGGGGAAAAGTTACAACGAGAGACCGGAATCTAACACTAGAGAGTCAGAGGCTGGGGTGGAACGGAAGGAAGTCTTACTTTACTGAGAAGGTGGTGGATAAGTGGAACAGCCTCCCAGCAGAGGTGGTAGAGGGTAATACAGTGAGGGGATTAACTTGTTAAACCATTAATTAAATCCAGATATTGTAATATTATACCTCTGGGCTGACGGAAAGAGTTAAATATCGTTCTAGAAAGGAATTTAGTAACAAACAGAAAAAAACATAATTATGAAAGAAATTGTAGGAAGAGGGGGGGTTAATCTGCCGAGGAGCTCAAGGCGCGATTCCCCTGAAATTACTCGGCCGTTAGAAAAGTATTTGAAATAAATCGTCCGGCGTTCAGATTGCGGAAGTGAATTTCATTTCTAAACACAGGAATCGGCCAGAATTCCAGCAAAACCTGCGGCCTCTGCCGTGTTACAGGTGACGTCTCTTCAGAGCTTTACATTGTTGTGGAATATTTGGTCTCAATTTCAATGCAAATTTTGTTTAAAGCTCCTTGTTTAGCAATAAGATGAAGGGTTAATGAGGTTCAGAAGCCAACTTATCGGTTACGGTAATCTACTGGTGCTGGGAATGCGCTTACTGGGAGGACTGGTTGAAACATTGAATGAATGTTCACGATCCGGGGACTTCCGATGATCTGCAATCTGCACAAAAAAATCACCATTAATTTAATTTTGAATCATGAATTTCAGTGTAAAATCCCCAGAGAACAGTCACATAAATACAGAAAAACGATCTCTGTAACAGAGCCAAGTTCCGGCTTTTCACTTTCGGATCCTAATGCGTGAGATGATGAATAATCAATTAATAAGATAAATCGATACAGAATCTGCAATCAATGGATAAAACATTATTGTTTCTTCAGTAAAATTTGACATTAAAAAAAAAATAATATTAGAAATATTTGAACGCTGCCTCTTCGAAACGTATCAAGAAAATTGTAAAATCGATCATTTCCTGAAGAGGCAAGAGGAGCGTTTCTTACAATGAAATCTAAAAATAGGGCAGAAAATATCAGATCAATTAATCTTCTCATTTATCAGTCTCTGAAATTCTCAGATAAAGATAGAGAAAAATGTGGTGGCTCAGAAGCAGGCAGTGACCGGTAACCAGCGGTCAATGTGGCTCCTTACCGGTACTTTTATTGTTGGATTCGGCCAATAACGGTTAGCGTTACTGTGCGGCTTTCAAGATCACCGAAGAGGTGCATGTGACCCCAAAATGTATAATTCAATCATTATGTCTTAAATTCCGAGACACCAACATTTGATGTAAACGAGGCGAGGGTGACCCCTGTCACCTCTTCTGTTCGCAGTGGGAACCGAGCCAATTCCAACCCATTTCAATTTATTCCAACGCTTCGGCCCCCTGTAATAAAGGAATTGCCCATCAGAAGAATAATAATATAAAATAATTACAGCGTCGTTATCACGGAACCATCTAGAACATGGCTCTTTTCGTGAAGGTGTAAAAAGGGGTAATTCTTCATTTAATTGGATAGGGAAACGATTCTGTCGGATTCTCCGCGTCGGATCAAACGCCGTAATAACAACGCATAGGAAACAGATGGATCGACTCGCACGGCGACGCAAACAAAAAGTCCGTTTCAAAGCAAATAATTGATGGTTATTTTTTCTGCATGACGGGCCGCCTGCTATTCGGGTTTTCTTATCTAGAAAAGATTTTGGAAAATCTTCAAGGAATTTCAGGTTTAAACTTCAAGTCTTTTCTGAGCCAGAGGGGAAGGATTTCAGTCGAGCAAATAATGGATAATTCTCTTTTTTTTCCCTTTTGCCAGTGTTTTGATGTTAAGTATATATTTTTCTTCCATTCGCTGTAATCTTGTTAAGAAAGTACATCGTTTTTAAATGAAAGGCTTATTTTTCCCTTCGGGATTTCAGAAAGTAACAAAAACATGTTGTCAAGAATGTCTTAAAATTCAGTTACGGAAAACGTATAGAATTTCTTCTCCGTCGGTCTGCTCTTAAATGTATCAATCAAACCGAAAACCCCAAACGCCATTCAGAAAGCCACGTTTGTAGATGAAATCTCTTTTACGGGAGTTAAAACTGGGGAAGAATAAATTTACAGAGAACACAGAAAGACAAAAACCGCCATTTACCCTGCAAGGTTAATCCGCAAAAACAACCTTAAGCTTCCAGGCTGAGCCGCGAATAAAACAAATAAAACGAATAAAACGAATAAAATGAATGAAACGAATAAAACGAATAAAACGAATAAAATGAATAAAATGAATGAAACGAATACAACGAATAAAATGAATGAAACAAATAAAACGAATGAAACGAATAAAACGAATGAAACGAGCCGCTGGTAACAGAGGAACGCAGTCCTCCAGTCCATCGGGGTCAACTTTCTACCCCCCCCCCGCTACTTATTATAAAGAGCTGCCGGGAGGGGGCGCCATCTTCAGACAGGGTATCAGGGCGCCGGGGCCCCCATATCTTAAATATCGATGATGCAGCAAATATTCATTGGAAATTCACAAACAATGTGGGGGTCTTTTGGAGTGGCGCCGTGTGCCCAGCAAGACGGGGGAGATGGGGGAGGGTAATACTCCTAAAAGGGGTAGATATTCAATAAGCAGAAAGTACAGGGAGGATTATTTGCCCCAATGAATTCCCCTCGCTTACTTTCTACCGTAGAAGGTGTGATGACAATAGAAAAAAATAAATAAAAGAGATAATTCTGAGAAAACCCCCCAAAAGTGAGTAGAGAAGGACCTGATGGGGGGTCGGGGGACATTAACTACCGTTCCTGCAGGTAATTGAGGATAATTCCTTGCTTTTGCTTCTCGATTTGCTAACGAGTCACTTCCTCTTCCTGTCTCCATTCCCCCGCCTCCCCCCGCCGGCCCCCCTGACATCGCAGCGTTCGTTATTTCGCCGGCAGAACAATAATATTTGAAGAGTCACAGTCGTTAAAGCGCGATTACGATCAGACGCTTCTCACAAGGATATGTTTTCCGGCAGAAAGGAAACATTTGGGTCGGACGGGGTTATTTGGGGCAGAACGTACAGGGAGCAGGCCGGGGGGGGGGGCCGGCGCATGGTTTTTATTTTCCGTAATTTTCAGATTACTTTCGATTAGCGTTTTCTTGGAATGATGTGAAATAGAGTTAAATCATTACGGCTCATTCCCTGCCATGTGCCTTTTTTTTTTTTTTGGCAAATTACCCCTGACCCCGGGGTTACGGAGCCGAGCGCACCGCGGCCCGGGGCATTTCCTCTGCGTATTAATAGGCCTGTAATACGGTCAGGAACCGGCGCGCCCCACGCTCACTTTACCTTTTCTTCAATAAACGGTGAAATTGTTTTTCTCGGTTCGGAAACTTCCAGCATCTGCCGTCCGCCAGAAGCCAAAGTCTTCTATATATGAATATTTTTTTGGCCTCCGCAGTCTCCCGGTTGGAAGACGACTGAAGTTTGTTTTTGTTCTGTTGAATCGAGGCTTTTAGGCCGCGTTTCCCGCTGCACGCCAGATTTATAGCGTTTGGGCATTTATTAAGCGGAAAACCTGCCGCTGCTCCGTGGAGATTTGCCACCCCGGAGCCCTATTTCGGAGGGCGTTGTTAACCCATGCTTGCCCCTGTGTGCCGGCCAGCTTGGCGTTAAACGGTTGGATTTCTATAAACGCCGAAGAGGTTAAAGAAATGAAGCGAGAGGAAACGACGGGATTTCAAGCAATCCTGGGCAAAAAATGTGAGGTTCCCACAAATCCCGACAAATCCAAAAATCCCAATAAAGAGTGCAAAATATCAATAAAGGAATAATTAAAGCCAATCGTGCCGGGGGAGGGGGCTCCTCGTTGGTGTCTCAGGGTAAGTATGAGCGGCGGTACGGCGCCCCCCCAATGTATGGACCAACTGATCTTATCGGTAACTCTTCTCAGATGGGATCGTTTTGTGGTAGATGGACGACGGCCGGAGGAAGAGATTTCCCGGGGGTCCTTCGTGCGCCGAGCCTTTGGGCTCCCGGACGTTTTGGCGAATCCGGCGCCGTCGGCCAAAAATCGTTTCCCGAAACAGAAATAAAGCGATTGTGCCGGATATTATAAACTCGTTACTTAAAACGGGGATATTAGGAACGGACGATTTACATCTTCATATCCAAAGGAAAACAGCCAAAAGACTTCGCGCAGGTACATGGATGACATCACTCAACCCCCCCCCACCAAAAATAACACGCAACCGCGGGCGGAATTCTCCGGAAAATTGGTCGATTCGGACAGAACTAATAAAATGCATGAAGACGCGCATTCCGTGGACCCCGCTCGGCGGCATCAGAGGGGCTCATCCGTCCCGTCTACGTTTCCGGGAAATCAATGTCTTAACCCTCTTAGCGCCAGAGGGGTGTTAATAATTAACATCATTTTTAAAAACAACGCCGTCCTCTTCTGGCCGCGTTTTGGGTGAAGCGAAGGGGCAAAAATAATAAAAAAAGAAAATAATCACTTAGCTGAATTAATAATTTGATGTCTCTGGAATAATATTAGTTTTTGGGCTCCAGAAAACGAAGAAACAGTAATTATGGAATTTTCGCTTGTCTTCACTTTTTTTTAATAATTTCATAGGATTGGCCCTAAAGTGCATCCAGCTGTGTCCACACGCTAGGCCAGAGCTGCCGGGGGCCGACTGCTCTGTACGGTCTATAAGGAAGGGGGCCGGAGCTGAGACAGACGCCGCTTCTCTGTAATTTAGTGCAAATGAATGAATTTACTTCATCAGGAAGTTTTCGTTCTTTTGCTATTTTAATGCGGAAATCAATAAATAAACGTAATTAATAATTTAATGAATAAAATAATTTAACTCGGACAGAATTTTATTTGCCGAATAAAAAATAATATTTAAAAATAAAATATAACTAAAAAATACAACATTTTTGGAGGGTCTCGCGTCAACCTCCCGCTGTTACGTTAATACGGACCGGCATAGTTTGGGGTGGGGGATGGGCGGTCTTCATTTTAATGGCATTTTAAAAGTCCAATATAATGGGAATATTTTATATATTAACCTAATAAAAACAGTTTTATTATTTTATCACCCCAAAAATAAAAATATTATCTACATTTTCAAGTCTGCGGCCGATGTGGAAAATCCGGCACGCGTTCAGCTTCCGAAGGGGAGGAATAACTGAAGCGCTTGGATGCAGAGTTTGGGGGGGTGACAGGTTTACCTTAATTCCAGATTTTGCTCGTAAGCCGATCCCACGCGACGGCCGCCATATTTATTTAAGAAGAGAACAGCGAGCAGGAGCTCATTAATCCAGGAGGCCGGGGAGGAATAAAGTCGGGATTTAACGTCAGTCTTTGAAGAGCGGTTACTCTGGCGAGAGGCGATGGGGATGAGTAGGTGGCCCGCAAAAAAATAATAATTTACGACCCGCTTGCCTTTTATGTGTGAAACGGATTCAGCCGCCAATAATCCGGGAATCGGGGGGGGGTAACGCCGCGCGGTTCCAGCCAGAGAGAGATTTATGAAAACAGTAAATCTGAGATACGGAGAGAAATCTTGGCTTTAAAAACGGTTTATTAGCGGATTATAAAAATTTATATCAGCGGGAAATACGTTCCTCGGATCGTTCCGGAATCTTTTACCCCAACGGCTTCATTTACTTTGGGAAAAGCTCAAAACCTGGACTTTTAAATAAAGCAGCTCCCCGCTTTTATTCAAATGTAACTTTTTATAATGAGTGGGGGGGCAGAAAAAACGAAGACGTTTCCACCACATTCATATCCAAAAACTAACAATTTTAATTAAAAACCAACAAAAAGCTGATAAAAAATATTTTCTTAAATTCTATTTTCATTCAGAGGGGAAAAAAATAAATAAAAAAACTAAATATAACATTTTTGAAATCTGCATTTTTTTGGTTCAGCTCGAGATAAATCCTAAAATGTAACCAATCGGAATCGAGGTGATAGCCGGCAGCGCCGAAACGCGGCCTCTTTGCCCCAAATATTTTAGTTGAAACGAAATACGAACCCAAAGCGTAAGCTGCAGCTCGTTTTAGGAAATAAATCTCGTATTTAAAATGTTTTTTTTTGGAAATAAAATTCCCGACTCGGGAATTTCACAGAATTTCACCTTTTAGGGGCGACTTTTCCCCCCAAAAACGATAGAAAATATCAGTGTCTCTCCGCCAGACGCAGAACCGCGGCCCTCGGCTCCGATCTGAACCTGCTGGGGTATTAACCCCGCGAGAGTCTCGATAGAGCGGAAGCCCCCCGGTAACACATTATAGGCAGAATATTAAAGGGGCAGAAAGCCAGGGGCAGGGGGGTCCCAGATACTGACGGAAAGTACAGCTTTTTGGAGCATTTGAAGTCAGAGACTCAGGTGACATCTCGTGCCATCCTCCTAAAACCATCATCCTGCGGCCCCCAACTCCCATCATGCTCAGACAACCCAAAGGTTTCAGGCTAAGCTGCGCAGAGCCCAGAAGTATCTGCCCTCCTCGCTATCTGTATTGCGTCGGGACAGACGGGGTGTATGGAAGCACCGGGAATGGTAACTTAACCCGTGAAGCGCAGAGCGTGCTGGAAATCTAAGGTCGCGGGTTCAATTGCACGCACATGTTTTATTCCGCCGGCCCGCATATAAAAATCATAAACATGAGTCATTGGATTTCCACCGAGAGTCTCTGCCCTCCTCGGCTGAGCGGCCGCTCTGTGCCGTGATTTGTTGAAACACTTCAATCCGCTTCCCTTTGTAAATAAACATTAATCAGCGCTGCGTGCGGACGGCGGCGGCGCACACGGCGGAGGGACACGGCGGCCCCTGATCCTTCAAATACATTCGACGCTTTCACGTTTGATCAGACGGAGTCGGGCCGAGGATCCCGACGGGTAAAACGTTGACATTAGAATGAAAACCTGCGCGTTTCAGTCCCTCCGGAGCGAGTGTCTCTTTTAACCCCGCTTGGGAGGCAATCAGAGGTCTGCAAATTGGGGTAAACAATACAATTTAAACGTCGCGCTCAGCCGTATCCACTGCCCATGTGTCTCGTTTAATTACACACCAAGCGCGTGACCCTGCGGCATACGCAGGGTTAAAGGGACTCTGCGACCCAGATGGCGCATATCGTTTTACTGCTGAACAATGCAATAGCGCAGAGGGGTTTTTTTACACGTAAGCGCATGGATCTGTACAGTTCATTGCCACGTCCGTGGCGCTGTCATGGTACCGGCTCGTATCTCCCGTCTCGCCCCTCGGCCGCTAATCACCCCCGACAGCCCACATTTGGCTCATGAGGTTAAATATAATTGGTGATGACAGCAATTAACCCAAAAGGAAATATTACGCGTTACCCCGGTGATCAGGCGGACCCCGCCATTCCACCCCATAGAGTCCACGGATTCGGTGAAAATACCGGTATTACCCGCATCCGCAGGCGTTTTACATGATTTTATTCTAAACGTTGTTAATGTACAGGGCTGCCGGGGGCCCCGGTATCTGCCGGCTCCCTAAATACCAAAAAACCCTCTCTCCTCTCCACCGCTTCCCCCGGCAGACGCCGGAAACGACTCGCTGGATCCTGAACGGACCCAAAAAAGCAGCTTTTCGTGAAATGGAAAGAAATGGATCTTCTCTAAACGTCAGAAAAAAAGTCCAAACGTGTAAAGGGGGTATAAAGTTTCCCGCTCTCCGAGGGAGTTTATTTGGAACGGTTGAGCTGCGGCGCGGCATGCGAAGGAAGCGCGGGGGGTCGGACTGATATCGGATCGTCGGTTAAACGCCGTCTGTCGGTTCTGTTCATAAAACTACGAAGCAAACAAACAGAGATTAACAAGCGCAGAACGCAAACAAAGATTCGCTCCGAGTACCAAATCCCCGTAAATACGCAGCGAAAAATGTCAAAAATATAAAAGTATAAAAAGTATAAATAAACCGGTAAACGCGGAGTTATTTCAGATCTCATTGAGTAAGGGGCCCCCGAGGAACCCTAAATATACATATTTCCCCCCAAATCTGCCATATCCTTTAGATAGGGGCAGGTATAGGGGTATTTC
>VKOC01003909.1:0-33688 GCA_009364415.1 Spea multiplicata
GTACAGGTGTGTATATAATATATTTATACGCCTTCCCCTGTACAGGTGTGTATATAATATATTTATTTAGCTTCCCCCGTACAGGTGTGTATATAATATATTTATACCCCTTCCCCTGTACAGGTGTGTATATAATATATTTATACGCCTTCCCCTGTACAGGTGTGTATATAATATATTTATTTAGCTTCACCTGTACAGTTGTGTATATAATGTATTTATACACCTTCCCCTGTACAGATGTGTATATAATATATTTATACGCCTTCCCCTGTACAGGTGTGTATATAATATATTTATTTAGCTTCACCTGTACAGGGGGAATTTCCGGGATAACGGGCCCTTGTTTGCACTTTGGTTCTTCCCCTGACAGGAGCCGAGTCATTGGGTCCAATGGGGGGGGGTGCTGCTCACTCTCTACCTCCTGGATAGTGGGGGCTTAGTAGCCATCTGTGGCAAGATTCTGTGGCTGAGCCTGGGCCGCGTTCTGGGATCTGTGTGATTACCATTCCCAATAACCCCACTTGTTCTGAGCGTGCGCTCCCAGCAGATGATCGTTGATATCGGGGTTTGCGTCGGCTCGCGTTACTGGCCCGGATTCCGTCATTGTACGTAATATGCAGTAAACTGCTCATTGTCCTTAACGGCTGCGTTACAGGATATCGCGGGGAGCGCTGCAGCAGAGCCTCGATGAGCGGATCTTCACCCCCTCGGCGGTGTCTGCTGTCTATAGCACGGTACGTATGGGCCCTGGCGCCACGCAGTACACCAATTGGAGCCCTCTGCTTGTGTTGCTGTCGTCATACCTCTAATGGTGGCAGACGTTGCTGGGTTGTGTAGCAGACCAAGTGCTCCCCCTGGTAACCGATAACAGTATTCTTGCTGATGTTCTCTCCTGATGTGGCCGCTGCCCTGGAACAAGCATTAAGTAGACTGACCACGTGCTTTCTCTGCTCAGCAGCATACATCCCTGTAATCCTGGGGGCCGAGGTGCTTCTTCTACCAATAGATCAAGCTCATCTTTGCAAGACAGCCTGTCCTCAGACCTTTGCCCTGCAGCGAGAATAATGCATCTTAGTGTGTGGCCTGATTACATAGACCTCATCTATCCAAGTGCAGAGCCATCCTTGTACACCTGGGTCTTTACCCATGTGGTGGGCACCTAGCTCACCTGCAGGGTGCAGTCAGAGGGTCTTTAATGCTTTATATAAAGGGCTAACTGGGGATCTCTTCGGGGATCTCTAGTCCTGGTGAGTCGGTTCACTGCTTTCCTGACAGCCTCTAAAGCCGGGTAATGCGTTACGTTTGTTCCCTCGCAGGTTGCAGCACAGGTAGCGAGACAGCCAGGGCCTCCAGCCCCCTCTCCATACTCTACACATGACTTAACCAAGGGTCACCCAAACCTGGCTGCCACCCCTCCTGGGCATGCCTCATCCCCCGGATTGTCACAGGTAAGGCCTGGACTCCCGGCCTGCCCCCTCCATACGCTGCGGGACCGGAGGAGATAACCTTGCATGGCATTTCTAAGAACCGATTTGAGCCTCTGTTACCCGGTTCTCGCATAAAGAATATATATTTAAGAACTGGTGCAAATCGCTAAATGAATCGGTGAACAGGAGCATTCCACTGGTTTCCATGGCGACTGCTCCATGCTTAGTCCAGAATGTGGCCCGTGTATTATTTTGCGTGTTACATGTAGTGTTTTCAGTCACAGTTTCATTTTCCTGGTTCCGTAACACGCTTACGGGTTATAAAGGGCGCGTGTTTGTCCATACATTGTCCCGTGTTCCATCTCCGTGCTCGTTTCCCGGGGTGTTTGCCCGTGGACGGCTAGTAGCTGCCCCCTTTGGTTTTCAGTGGGTGTTGCGGGTGGTCTGACACTTCATCAGCTCGTTAGTTTAGAATATTCAATGTGAATAAAGCGTGTTAGATAACGGCCTGGACCCGTCTGTGCCGAGCTGCGGCGTTCAGAACTTTCTCTTCTGTTAATAAGCGTTGCTGAATGGTAATATTTTTAATGAGTGGCAGTAAATCCTCATTAGAGGTAATTAAGTTCTGCATCCTTTGTAATTGTTCCCGGCCCTGAAGGAAAGAAGTTGTCTCCGATATATCCACGTTGCGTTTCGCCTCTGCGTTGCGCGCTCTCCCTCACCCCTTGCAGGGGTTTATTTTTAGGCCTGTAAGTGCGTAGCTTAATAAACACTGCCAGGGCCTGGCTGCTGCGAGCACTCAGGATGCCTGGGCTGCGCATACAGAGTGCACACTCATTAGTCTGCCTATCGGAGAGACGAGGAAAGAGATGAGTCATTCTGCCTGCCGACGGCTTCCTGCTTCAGCACAACACGGCGGCTTTACTTAACCCATGTGCTGCCGGAGGCTGCCCGGTGCCGTGTTTAACCCCTGAAACAAACTGCCTGGGCTTCAGACTTTAAGATCTCTGATGAGTTTATTACTGATATCCGGCTGCATTGAGACTCCTGCAGAAGACGTTTGCTGGTTTTTCCAAACTCTGTTAATGATCCTCTTGTTACGCGCCCCACCGCCCGCGCCCCACACTCACTGTTGCCAAACACCACAGCATCCACTCACAATCTTTTTGTGTAACACACAGGCTTCGTACGTCTCTGGACAGAATGCCGCGGCGCCCACGCTGGTCTATCCTCAGCCACCGCAGACGATGAGCACGCAGCCTCAGACCCGCTCTCCGGTAAGAGCCATTTTCCTTCAATAGCCATGAAATGCCGTGGGTGTGAGGAGAGGGTGTGTGTCGTGTGTCCTCACAATCCAGGCTAACAGATTGACTCCCAATACAACAAATCTGGCAATCGTTGTGTATAGAAGTGGCAGAGTGGACGCGATCAGGTGGGGTATAGAAATAGCTGAGGGGTGTTATGACCCCTTGCTTCCCTCTGTTGTCACTGAATCGCGATTCCTGAACACGTGAGCACAGAGTTCAGGGAAGTGAGTGCTCACTCGCTCTGTGACCTTGTGCTGGGCCGCTTGCTGTACTATGTATACGCAGCGCTGGGAAAAGCGGCTTTTCTGTGGTCTGTCGGATGGTTCTCATCTGATTCCGAGCCCTCAGATCTCTCATTCACCCAGTTCTGTCTGCCCCCGGATCTCAGCCGTGCTTGGAGTGTTTGTGGTTAACTGTCCGTGGGCACCGTATTTGTGTTGCGATTCTACTCTCTGTGCCTCTCCTATTGTGATCGTCTTTCTCGCTCCTTCCTGTAGTTTGCTGCTGGACCTCGGCCAACACATCACCAGGTAACGTGCTTTCTGTGGCCCTCTGTCTCTGCCCTTTGTCCTTCCTTGTCTCATGTGGGCTTGTGTCCCCCCGCTGTTGGTGGCTAACACTGTTTGCTAAGTGTCAAAAAAGCCAGAGGGCAGCCACGGCCGTCAGACAATTATTTACTATAAATGCAGAATGAACGTATTTCGAAAGTATACTGTCAATCTGGCGTCCCACAGGGTAAAGACATTTTCCTGATACCCGTAGTGGCCCTCTGGCCCTCACGCTTGTCCCTGTTGAAGGTCTGAATGGTGTACATGTTTGGAAAAACAAGGCAGCCACCCCTGGGTAGAGCCTCCCGGGCCGGCGGGTGTCAGGAGTCAGCAGAATGCAGTCCTGGATCACAGGCACCTGCAGCAGAATCTTCCTCTTCACGCTGCGGCTGCATGTGATGCTAAAGTTTAACAAACAGGGAAATCCTGTAAGGGGATTAGAAACATTTAAAGGACTGCGTCACCGGGGAGGAAATACGGTTTTGCTGCTGTGGCTGCCTGGTTTTCCTCGCCGTTCGCCTGCTCTGTGCCATAACCCTTATTGTTTCCTCACTGGTGAGATCTGCAGAGTGTTTCACGGAGAGCTGGTCCTGCTGCGCAGACAGAAAACACCATAGAGATGCGCTGTCAGCTTCACTGACACACAGGCCTCTCTATGGTGCTTTGTCCGTAACTCCACCCACCAGGGGCGGGATCATGGATGACGCAGTAAAGAGGAATCTATTATTGATGTTCTCAGTAAACAGTCATTTTTACTGCTTATCAAATATTTGTTTCTCCTGATTGATTCACTTTACGACTTTTATGTTTTGTTCTGAGCACTTCCTGCTTGATACAGGAAGTTCTTTGAGAGCCGGTGCAGTTGCTCCAAGCTTCCCCTATCTTTAAAAATAAAACACATGCAACCAGGCAGATTCTGGCAGGAAATGTTTGCTTGTGATTTGTGAATCTCACATGATTTCTTTTAGCTGATCCGTGGTTGGGGGATGTGGTGCAAATCGGCAATCCTCTTAATGCCGGCTCCAGTTACAGGGTTTAGCAGACCTGTTCCATTCAATGTTTAAACGTTGTCTGCGTAGGGACTGTTTCGGGGGGGCTGTCTGAATGTTTGAGAGGTTGTTGTGTCTTCTACTGATCTTTGTGTGTCTTTCATTGGCTTCCCCTTCTCTGCTGCTCTGATTTCATTCTCCAAGGGAGGATTCAGACCAATCCAGGTAACTGACAGAGGGCCGTATGTATACTTTACATCCCACAGGTTACCACAGGCATCCACTGGGAGCTCCATAGCGCCAGTCACAAGGTCCTTGGTGTGTCCACTATAGCACAGGACTGGCAGGGTTTCTCGGGATGGTTGGGCTCATTTGTTGTTTTTAATGATGGATGAATGATGAGGCACTCCTGTCAGAAGTCGCTTGCCTTGATGACTCGACTCAAGCCAAGGTGTTTTATATGAAATGAGTTCTGCTGAGTGTCTTGATGATGCAGCCATTGGCTGTTGGGGAGGGGGAGGGGTAGACACTGGGGTTTGAGTGGAAGTTGTCATTTGGCCCCTATAATCCAAAACGAACCTCCCATGATGCCTCTGCCATTGCCCCATCTTTATAAACATATATTGGGCACTATTTAGGCGAGTTCTTGGTCTAAGCTTTTAATGCTCAGAGAGTAGTGGTCCATTCAGGTGGATCATTCCACCAGTTGCTATGGTTATAAGACTACTTTGCACTAAGATTACATCTTTTAGCCCCCAGTTTGAGCCTTTTTGTACGGGGTTTGGCCGCTGTCTGTAAAGGGATTGAGTTTTGCAGATGGCGGAACTCCCTGGATGCATGGAGAATCTTCCTTCTGTGAATCTGGACTGTTCCTTGTGTGTGAGAGCGGGCTGTTATACCCCGAGCTATGTACTTCCAGCAGCAAGAACCGGGTGCCCACGGGTCCCGAGCCACGTGTAATGTTACTTCTTCTCGTGTACAGTTTTTCCAGAGGCCCCAGATACAGCCTCCCCGTGCAGCCATTCAGAACAGCAATCCTTCCATCCGACCGGGAGCACAGACGCCGACGGCCGTTTATCAAGCCAACCAGCACATCATGATGGTCAACCATCTGCCAATGCCATATGCAATGCCGCAGGGTCCGCAGTACTGTCTACCGCCGGTAACAACCAGCTGTGTGATGCGCTATAATGTCTCAATGGTCTAACTACAAGTTGTAAAGTTTATATATATATATATATAATGAGAGAGAGCTGACGGGTTATACACGTTCTATGTTTCGGCCTGGGAACCTGGATAGTAAACTGCCGTTTTCCCTTCTAGTACCGACACGGCGCTCCTCCGTACGTGGGACCCCCTCAGCAGTATCCGGTACAGCCTCCCAGTCCATTCTACCCGGGCCCTGGCTCTGGGGAGTTCACTAATCCCTACGGTAAGAATGACGTCCCGGATCTATAGATTAATGCAGATTAGTGAGAGTTATACCTGTTATTTGCTTGCTTTATTCTCTGGCTGTGGTTTGTGGCCCCGCGGCCAGCGCAGTGCCCTATTTGCTGGATAAAGACTTTGGTTTCCTCGTCTGCACGTGGTTTCTGCTGAGGCAGCACAGCTGGGATGATCTGCAGTGCAGCTTTCGAGAGCGCTGCCGAGCTGTTTAATTCCCTGCAGGCGGCAGCGCTGGGGGTTTAACTGCGGTCTGGGGGTAAATCCGTAATAAAATCACTGCCCCAAACTGGGCCATAAAAATCACTGCCCCAAACTGGGCAATACAAATCACTGCCCCAAACTGGTGGTGGTGCTTGGCTTTTTTTGATGCACCAGGAGCGAAGGCCATGGGTAACATTTGGGGGTATTTTTTATACATTTTATTACTTCCTCCTAGTATAGTGCGGACTCTTGAGAATATGGCGTTGGTTCGTAGGCTGTCCCTGGTACCCAAACCTTTCGCTTTAATGAACGAGGGTGATTTGAGTTACTTTGCGTTGCAGGAACAGCGTTCTACCCGAGTCAGCCCGTGTACCAGTCAGCGCCCATCATAGTGCCTCCGCAGCAGCAGCAGCAGCAGCCTCCACCTCCCGCCAAGAGAGAAAAGAAGACGGTAAAGGAATTTGCCTCCTTCCTTAAGCATAGAATTGCAGGTTGGACTTTCTAGCCGTGCTTTGCCTTCCAGAGAAGTATGCTAAACGGTGTGAGTAACGCGGGCGGGGAGAAATGCCTTATAAAGCACAATAAAGAGAGCTGCGGGGTTTGATGCGTCGTTAGATGTCCCGGTCAGCTTGTCAGACACTATCTGTCTGTCTTTCTAGATCCGAATAAGAGATCCCAACCAGGGAGGGAAAGACATCACAGAGGAAATCATGTCTGGCGGCAGCCGAAACCCAACGCCGCCCATCCTGCGACCCAGTTCTACACCAACGCCACCTCAGGTAAGTGTACAGCACCGGTCTGTCAGCCGGCCGTCTACCTGTAGTGCATCCGTGATGTTACCTCCTAGGACAGGGATTTTTGGCAAAGATGACTTGTGTCCGTGCCGGATGAGTCTGTTCTCAGCTCCTTGACAGGCGCAGGACTAGTTTTATTCCCGGTTACACCGATTAACGCCGTCCTCCTTTGTTGGGTTATAATGTCTGTATTCCTGACGGGATGCCTTCTTATTAGCTGCCGTCTCTTTCTAGGAATCTCTGCCTCGCGTGCGTCTCATGAGTCAGCATCTTCTTTTTTACTGCCCACGCCGTACACGCGTGTCACTCCCGGTTCTGTAGCGTGACACGGAATGTTCTGTACACGGGTGTCCAGTCGGTGTATGTGATTTCAGGGCCTTGGTGGCATTTAGCGAGTTTCGTCCTGACAGAAGGGGTCGCCAGTAACGTAAAATACCTTAAATGCCGGTTAAGACGTCTGATGGCGATTAAAAGAGATGTTTTCCTGGTGACGGGGCTCTTTGTTCTGCGATTTATTGCCCTGACTCCTCGTGGTGTAATCTGCAAACACCTGCCCAACCGGTCAGATCTCCAGCAAATCCCCCGCATTAAACGCGATGTCGGGGGCCGGCTCTGGGAACCGCGCAGATCTTCTCGTTATTTCTAGTGATTTTCTCTCCTCGGTAGGGGCGTCGCGTGGTCAGACATTGTTTTTTTCACACTTTGTCAGGGACGCATGTTCGGGGTACCAGGGCAACGGTAGAGAAAAAGAGTTTAGGATTTTCTGTAGTTTTGATTTTTAAAGTCTGTTTTTGTCTTTTTTCCCTACTTGTTTTCCTCCCTCCCTTTTCCCATTTTCTTTATTTTATTGGACAATGTTTCCCCCCTTTTTTTTTATTTTGCTTTTTTTGCCGCTTTTTGCTGCTTCCTTTAAACCCCTTTCCTCTGTCCTCTCTTCTTTTATGTCACACCTTTACCAGCTTTTCTGTTCGCGCTCTCATTATCATCCTCTTTTGTACTTCAAATCCCAGCAGCTGCCTAGCCACGTTCCAGAGCACAGTCCGGGGATCTTTGGGACTGTGGAAAGCTCCCTTCTCAGCGCCAGCATTCCTGCGACCGCTGCCAGGGAGCCCAAAACAGGTCAGTGCCCGACAGCGCATGCCGAAAACTATGCCGAGGCCAGAGCTTCAGAAAGCGCTTCCTTACCAGTCGAGAAACCCTTTTGGGCATTATAATAGTAACAGGGGTAGGAGGATGTAATGTTTTTTGTGTCTTTTTAGAGGAGAAGCCCAAACCAGATCCTGTATTAAAGTCTTCTCCTCCCCCGTGCGTTCTGACTGAGGTTGGAGACACCAGGAAGTGTAGCATAACGGAGCAGCTGATGGATGAGACTGAGCTCGCGCACGCAGCATGCCTCCTGCCGCTTGTAGCAGCAGCAGCAGCTCCAGTTGCAGCGCCCGTCTCTCCGGCATTTCCCTGTCTCCTGGAGGACACCAGTGAAAGTGACAGCGCGCTGGAGGAGGGAGGTTCTCCGGCCATGGAAATTCTCCCAGATGCCACCGCAGATGAGATTGAGGAGGACCTATGCAAGGATCGTCTGGGGCTGCCAGTGCCCTCTGACATTCTAGCGACTGCAACCACTTTGTCTGCTCAGGAAATAAATGGCATAAGCTATGAAGTGACTACAATGGACGATATATTGGGGGAAAAGATGATGGGGGACATGGTCTCACCAGAAGTGCCAGAGTTGGCTTCACCATCTCCCACGGACATTGAATCCCCTTCAAACGTGCCTGTCTCTTCCCCAGCGCTCTCGGTCTCGCCGCAGCCAGAGTCTCCTCCACCTCCTCTCATAGCTGCTCTCTGTACCACTAAAACCTCTCCTCCTGCAGCCGGTCTCCCACATGTGGGCCAGGAGGACGTAGAAGAGGATCTGGACTCCAGAACTTCCATCATAGATAGTGCAGAAGACTTCACAAACAAAGGACCCTTGGAAGCAGAGACTGAGCTTGAGTGTAGCGTGAAACTTCTGAGCTTCACCTCAAGAGAAAGCCCAGTGGAAGGTAGGCAGAGCTCTCTGTCCATGGTGCCACTTGCCAATCTATTGGCCTCCAATAGCCGCCTGTCTATTAATCACAATAAAGGTAGAATTATACCACTGAATAAAAAAGGAAATTTGGTAAATGTGATATTCTCATCGTGCGTAATATGTCTGAAGAACCAGATCTGCTTTTTAGAATGTCGGCCGTCACATGTAACTGTCACGTGCTGTAAATGAAGCGTACGCCAGGGTTAGAGGTTCATATCGTGTCAGACTGTCCCTGATATTACTGAGAGTTCTGAGCGTTTCTGTCTCTGTACCCTCTTTTTACAGCAAATTGCTTTTCTGCTCCAAGGGTTCTGTCTCTACATCTAGGAAATTATTGGTTAACAACATGTATATTATAGTAAATACATGAAAATGTGCTTGTAGCCCACACAGTGGCAGCTGCACCAAAGACGAGGCATAAACCCAAAGATGGAGGCCTAGACGTGGAAGAGACATTACAGCCAGAGGAAGAGGCAAGTAGGGGCCTGGGCCTGTGGGCACATTCTCTGGGTGAACAGCTGAGTCACGGCCACATGCCCCAAGCTAACGTTCTATTCTGGCCGCATTACACGGAGCTGCCAGGCTTAGTCTGACGAGTCACATGACCTGGACACTGATCCGGACTGCTATGTGTCCATGGGATAGCGGCGCGGTTGTGCAGTCAGGACTGTCAAATTGCTGGGGCCCTCAATTAGTTGCTAAATGTAGGTTGTGTTTCACGTGGCAGCCTTGTGAGTGGTTTATTTCTGGGTCCTGTTACAAAGCCGTGTCTTCTGGCCACTTTATCCTGATTGCATGACTTGTTCTGTAGCCACAGGATGAAGACGATGTGTTAGAGGACAGGCCCGCACAGCTCGAGCAGATGAGCGTCACCGGTCCATACCTTACCATTGCCAAACCGCTGGAGGAGAACGGTGAGGCCGTGCCCGTGCGCAATGGGACAGATTCTGTGTCTGAGTGCGAAGCGGCGGACGTCCCGTCGGGACCGGCAGAGGGTATAACGTTCCCCTATAAACCAGGTAGTGTGTGGAATTCTAATCTATCAAAGTGTTTTAATTATTAACCATTTGCCAACTGTGAGGATATTGGCTCCCAACCATACATTTAGATGACAAATTTGGGGGCTGTTTTAACATCTTCGCTATGCACGCCTTTGCTCTGCACAGGAGGCCTAGCCGAGAAGCCCTCTGAAACGCAGCCGGATGCCTTGCCGCTTGCCACTGAGCAGTCTGAGGGGAAAAGACAGTACGACCGCGACTTTCTACTGGGCTTTCAGTTCATGCCGGCCTGTGTCCAGAAGCCGGAGGGCCTTCCCCCCATCAGCGATGTGGTCCTGGACAAAGTAAGGAGCGAGGGAGGTGATGTCTATGCGCTCTCATGTGCGGGATGTTGGCATATTATTCATTCTGATCTTCCACAGATTGGGTGTCATGGGACAACTGAGTTTTGGCCACTAGCTTTTTATCTTCAGCTCCTCTTAAAGCCGTGCTGTATGTGAAATGTCACACAAGTCTGTTGGCTGCCTTTTCTGTGGCCGCGGGATCCTTGTCGTGGCTTTGTTTGTCGTACGGAGAGATGCATTGGATGTGACCACAGTGTGTGCAATAGTTTAACAAAGAGTGACATCTTGTTAGACATACACAATCATTTGTGTATTCTAGAACCTAACGCAGTGCTCTCCCATACGCAGATCAATCAGCCAAAACTACCCTTAAGGACCCTGGATACCCGAATGTTGCAGAGGGGGCCAGATTTCACCCCTGCCTATGCCGATTTTGGGCGGCCAGCACCAGGAGGTCGAGGGGTACCTGTAAGTATATGCAGTGTGTTCCAGATTGTTTGTGTATACAAGTCCTTGTTGCGTTCACTTCTAAGGTATGTTCTGCCAGTTTCTGGGGCTTAGTTGGACGATCTCCTGGTTCAGTCATGGGCAGGACTGTTTGATCCATACAGATTCCACATCACCTGTTCACAAGGCTCTATAAAGCTTTGTGTAATCTCTGTAGTTATAGTCTGTGGGGCCGTGTACCCCGTTAATGGAAGCTCTGGTCTAGTGTTCCGTGCCATCAAACATACAGGATGCTTTTCATTTAACGCTCTGCCGCTCTTTCTCTAGTTACTGAATGTAGGCCCAAGGCGTTCGCAGCCAGGCCAGCGGCGGGAGCCCAGGAAGATTATCATGAACATTTCTGTAACAGATGATGTCCATCTGAAGAAATCCGAGAATGCCTGGAAGCCCAGCGTGAAGAGAGACAGCATGCCCGACGACCCAGAAAACCTCAAAACTCAGGCAAGTTTCCGGCGCAGACGTCTGCATGGTGGGCTGCATGCCGAATGCGTAGCTGAGCTTTCCGCTCTCTTCCGTTCTCTCCCCAGGCCCTCTTCCGAAAGGTCCGGAGCATCCTAAACAAACTGACACCGCAAATGTTCAACCAGTTAATGAAGCAGGTGACCGACCTCACAGTGGACACCGAGGAGAGGCTTAAAGGGGTCATCGATCTCGTCTTTGAGAAAGCAATTGATGAGCCCGGCTTCTCGGTGGCGTATGCCAACATGTGCCGATGCCTTGCCACAGTAAGCATGACTGGATGCTAGTTTGGAGTTGGGTTGCTCGTTGGATTCTCGCTTCTTTTCCTAGCGGTATATTTTGATGTACCTAGCGCTTTATAATGTAACTAACTGGCATTAGACAGCAAGTAGCAGTATTTATACAGACTGATGCTTTGGCGCAGGAGGTCCCTGCGTTCCAACTCCAGAAAATGAATCTCTATTTCTGCTCTAGTTTATAGTCAAAGGTGAAATGCGGCTTTCATGTTTCACGCACAGTCTTCATTCCCCCACAGCTAAAAGTGCCGATGGCCGACAAGCCCGGAAGCTCTGTAAATTTCCGTAAGCTGCTATTGAATCGATGCCAGAAGGAGTTTGAGAAAGACAAAGCCGATGACGACGTCTTCGAGAAAAAGCAAAAGGATCTGGAATTGGCTACAACTGTACGTAACCGATTTAAACGATGCCGGAAGGGGTTAATCTGAAAAGGAGGGCTGGGATGAAGTCTCTTTCCTCATTCCCGCTTTCCTGAGCACTGGAAAGGCGATAGCTCTGGGTGTTTTCAGGGTGTTCTAGGTGTTTCAGTTGCCCGTTTCTGGCTGGTCACATTGTGAACCTTGCCCCATAACGGTTCTGTCCTGTCTGCAGCCAGAGGAAAAGTCACGACTTCAAGATGAGCTGGAGGAAGCCAAGGACAAAGCCCGACGGAGGTCCATTGGGAACATAAAGTTTATCGGGGAGCTTTTCAAGCTGAAGATGTTAACTGAAGCCATCATGCACGACTGCGTAGTAAAGTTACTCAAAAACCACGATGAAGAATCTCTGGAGTGTTTGTGCCGGCTACTCACGACCATTGGCAAGGATCTGGACTTCGAGAAAGCCAAGGTGAGGAAATAAATGCAAAGCAGCCGTTCATTGACATCCGTGTGTCAACAAAAACAGATGGATGCGCGGGGTACACACTGAAGGGGATTTGGGTTTCCAGGCATTTGGTCTTCTTGTTGTTTTAGTATCAAAGTTTCTGTGTGTTTTTCAGCCGCGCATGGACCAGTATTTTCATCAGATGGAGAAGATCGTAAAAGAACGAAAGACGTCGTCAAGGATACGCTTTATGCTGCAAGACGTAATAGACCTTAGAATGGTGGGTGTCCTGTGGGTGTTGTGTGTGGTTCTAACTGAAGGGTTTCTTCACTACAATCTGCATTTTAAAATATTTTGCAATTCAATAGTGCAACTGGGTGTCCCGCAGAGCAGATCAGGGGCCCAAAACCATCGAGCAGATTCACAAAGAGGCCAAGATTGAGGAGCAGGAGGAGCAGCGGAAAGTCCAGCAGCTAATGACCAAAGAGAAGAGAAGACCAGGTGAGGGTCAGCGGCCGAGTTGCTCAGTGTCTACCTCTCGCATGTTCGGTAAGTAGGCTGCTGTGTTCACAGGCTGTGTTTGTCCCCAGCAGGGGTTCAGAGAGTGGAGGAAGGCGGCTGGAACACTGTGCAAGGGGCAAAAAACAACCGTGTGTTGGACCCGTCCAAGTTCCTGAAAATCACAAAGGTAGGTGTGGGAAGGGTCCCAGATCCCCTTCTGGTGTTTCATTGTATGTTTCTGAGTGTAAGAGGATGTTGCATCGCTCACTCACTCTCACATTGTTGTGGTCCCATGAGAAATAGCCTGGCGTGGTGCCTGCTGTTATCCTCCCTTTCGGTGAGCGGTTTGCTGAAATAGGTCCGTCTCGTACAACGAGTAAATCTTTGTAACATCCTCGCGTCTTGTGTTCCCCGTAAAGCCCACCATAGATGAGAAGATTCAGCTCGTGCCGAAGGCTCAGCCTGGCAGCTGGGGAAAGGGAAGCAGCGGAGGAGCAAAGGTCATCGAGACGGGTAAGGAAGTGAGCTGCTGCTGAGCTTCACCGCATCTGGTTAAACCTTTGCAGGGACGGATGGTCCAGAGGCTTTGCTGCCTGGCAGTGATAGGCTGTATGTGGCGCTCTGTGCCAAGATTTGTGTATTAAGCCATGTTATGTCGGGTTCACCCGCCGCTATTAAGCAGCGCTTTCTGTCTCTCCAGAATCCTTGCGGCCGGGGGCCTCGAGCCTAAACAGATTCTCTGCTCTTCAGCAATCTGTATCGCCAACCTCAGCCCCTGGGAGCGTGGAGCTAGATCCCCGCAGGACTTTGACCAGGTAATGGAGTGTCTGGCTCTCACAAACAGATTTGGCCAGAGGGCCGCAGAGGGCCTGGTGCCAGACATGTTAACAGACGGTTTATTCTTGGGTTTATTGTGCAGCCGAGGAAGCGCTGGCCGAGAGAAGAATGACAAGCCGGCCGTCCTGGCCACAGTATCAACTTCTACGCGTCCCGGCAATTTCCTCCGGGGCAGCAGCAAAGAGTTAATAGACAGTCAAGAAGAGCTAAGAAGAGAAACTCTCCAGACTGTGAAGCAGCTGATGAGCAGCGCGGAGCTGGAAAAGAACCCAGCAGCCGAGCGTAGAAACAAAGAGCCGGGTGAGAAGCCCCGGCAGGGCTCGCGGGTGTCCGTATTCTAGTAACACTTCACACCAGCATCGATTTAACAAAGCCTACAGTTTAGGGTGTGAATATAAACTTGGGAAAGGACAGAGCTGTGATCAGAACATTCAGTTAGAAGCTAAAGACATCACTCTGTTTTTAGCAGCTGTAAGGTGGCAAATGTTTAATCCATGAAGAGTGATAACGTTCATTAAGGGACCCTTTTGCTGGTGTTTAAAAAGCTGTTACATGTAATTTAGGCACGGATAAGGTTATCACCTTTCTAGTAACTCCGCGGCAGTGAACGCGATGGATATTATGTAACTGGCTGTCGGGGGCTGGATAGGCGCATCTCTGACTGAATGCCTGACTCGTCTCCCCAGCAGCTAAGTCTGAGCCTGATAAATCCGAGACTCCCGACCCGGACAAGTCTCCCCCGTCAGAGGAAGAGATGGAGCGGAAGTGCAGAGCCATCATCGACGAGTTCCTCCATATTAATGACTTCAAGGTAAGGCTTCCCTGGAATGGGGAGGGTAGAGAACCTGTCCGGATTTCTGCCCCGTCGCCTGTCCGATGTATTAGAGTCACTCGAATGTGCGTGTGAAGGTCGGGCACCTTGTGCTGCGTGTAGCGGTCGGGGGCGCAGTACGCCCCGTGTGTTCTCCCCTTGCTGTCAGCATGTGTCACTGGTGAAGTCCTTGTCATTGTTTCCTGTGACTCCAGGAAGCCATGCAGTGTGTGGAGGAGCTCCGGGCCACTGGCATGCTTTCGGTATTTGTGAGGGTTGGTGTGGAGTCCACCCTAGAGAGGAGTCAAATCACAAGGGATCACATGGGGCATCTCCTGTACCAGCTGGTGCAGTCGGGCAAACTCGGCAAACAGCACTTCTTCACAGGGTGAGTAGATGTCCCCTTGCCTCCTCCTCTGGGCCCGTCCTCTGGTTCCTTGGTGTTCGCCTGCTCCTGGTGGGCCCTGTTTTAGTTTGGGGTCCGTCCTGGGTAAGTAACGTGATCGTGTTGCGTCTCCTTCCAGTTTTACCGAGACTCTGGAGCTGGCGGATGATATGGCCATCGATATCCCGCACATCTGGCTGTACCTGGCGGAGCTGGTGACCCCCGTGTTAAAAGAAGGCGGCATCTCTCTGAGAGAGCTGATAGTGTGAGTTGTGACGATCGGTTGGGCTCTTACTTGATGCTGAAAACCTTTCTTCAAATTATTGGGTTTAGATTTTCTGCAGAAAAATGATTTTTAATAATCTGCATATTTTTTCTTCTTTGCAGAGAGTTTGGCAAAGCCCTGGAGCCTGCAGGACGCGGCGGGGTCTTGTTGGCTGAAATCTTGCACCTTCTATGCAAACAAATGGTATGTGGCAGACTGCGCATGGACCCTCTCCCCAGTGACGGGTCAGGATGGCAGATCCATTGTAATCCTCTCTCTGTACAACCCGCTCAAGGAAATTGAGCTAAGCACAGGAGACAGAGAGGAGAGAGACTAGAATGTTCTCCAGGCAGGTTCTAGGCTATGAGAGTGACGCTGCCAGCATGTGTTCCGAAGAGCACCAAGGGCATTTATCATCAATATCAGGAAACTGATAAACTTGGTGGTGGTTTTTAGTAATAATTTGGGGGAGAAAGGTAAAGAGGCTTGTGCTACCCGCTACATCGAAATAAACATCGTATAGCTCGAGACGCAGCTGGTCCTGTGGGGTAAGTGGCCGACCTGCTCCGTGTACAGATACAGATAGAAGTGATCCCGTGCAGCACTCGTTCTCTTTGTAATGCACGCTGCTTGTGGAACCTCCGTTTTTATCCGTACGGTTTGTTGGCGGGTGGCTTTTACATTGTGTTTTCATTTAACCGGTAAAAGGCGTTTAGTTCCTGCGGCTGAACCCGTTCCTCTCTTTCAGAGCCATAAGAAAGTGGCCACTTTGTGGAGAGAAACTGGCTTAAAGTGGAAGGACGTTCTGCCTGAAGGCCAGGATGTCCCGAGCTTTGTCAGCGAGAAGGTGAGGGTATATTCATTACTTGTTGCCCTCTATACTGTATATTTACCCTTTCATGGTCACAGTTATGATAACGCACCTCTCCACGTCTGTTCTTCGTTGTGTTGCCAGAACCTAGAATTCACGTTAGCTGACAGCTCCAGCCCATCGGAAAACCTGTCCAAGAAGGAGGTGTCTGCAGAGGAGCTGAGTCAGCGTCTGGAGCAGCTCGTTATAGAAGAGAAAGCAAACGATGAACAAATTTTTGACTGGGTAGAGGTGAGATGTGGAACCGGATTCATGTTTAATGGTGTTTCCCACCGAGAGAATTCCTTCCCGGGTTACTGTATTCTGTACGGGTTAGTAAAGGATGTCTGTGCTACTCTATGGTCAGTTACAGAGACTCCTCTCTGCCACCTGCTGGCCAGTCTTCCATGCACTCCTGCAGCAGCTGGGTCTGCACTCATTGCTCAACTTTTTTTCCCCTTTCAGGCCAATCTAGATGAATGCCAGATGAGTTCACCTACATTCCTTAGAGCTTTAACGACCGCGGTGTGCAAAGCGGCCATTCTAGGTGAGAGTGACTGATTCAGGGGCTTAATGTGCAGACTGGGTGTCTGTGGGTCTCACACGCAGCACTCCTTCCTCTCTCTCTCTCTCTCTCGCAGGGGACTGTTCTTCCTGCCGTGTGGACACTACCTTTTTGAAGCAGAGGGTTCCGGTGTTGTTGAAATACATGGACTCTGATACGGAGAGGGAACTACAAGCACTTTATGCACTACAAGCATTGATAGTAAAACTTGATCAGCCTCCCAGTAAGTGTTGGGGGGTATTTTGGGGTGACACTTTCATGTCAGCCCGCTGTAGCTCCTGGCCTTTCTCATCGCCTATCTCTTTCTGCAGATTTATTGCGCATGTTTTTCGATTGCCTCTATGACGAGGAGGTCATTTCAGAGGATGCCTTCTACAAGTGGGAGAGCAGCAAAGATCCCGCGGAGCAGAATGGGAAGGGGGTGGCTCTGAAGTCTGTGACAGCCTTCTTTACGTGGCTGCGAGAGGCAGAAGAGGAGTCGGAGGACAACTAGAAACTTTAATCAAATGACATTGTACAGACCCTGCGCGGCCTCTCACAGAAGGCGAGGGACTCCTTCAGCATCTTTATATACATTTTTTTTTCTTACTGTTTTTTTTGTTTTTTTTTCTCCTTCCATTCCCGTCTTTGCCAATCTGGGTAAAAGCTGGTAAACACACGAAATGGAGAGGGGGGAGTGAAAGAAAGGAGACTGAGTGTCACTGCGGTCAGGGTTGGGAAAGGGCTGTCCATGCTGGCAGATGATGGAGAAGTGGAGGCTTCAAAAGAACGGGGGAAATAAACCCCCCGCATGCGGTGGGAAGGGACCTCCGCAAACTATTTATATAGGTAAATATTTGTTTTAAATCCCCGCCCACCTTTTATTTTTTTCATTTTTTTTTTTTTTATATAAACAAAAACAGGAATAAAAGACTTGCCCTCAAATAAAATTACAGATCATTTCAGAAGCAAATAATTTATTACGTGCAGACTCTATAAGCCCCTTTTTCCTTCCCTCTTCCCTTTAATTTGGGGTCTGTAAGATGCATCTTAGGTGAGTTGGAAGGTTTCTCCTGCCTTTCACATGGAAATGGAGTAACGGTATGACGGTACGGGAGGTCTTACCCCAGTAACTGGAAACGGATTGCTCCGTGCCCCCTTTAAAAGTCCTCTTGCGTTGCTAGGGTTAGCCGTAAGTAAATAATGGGTTAGTGGATCACGAGTGCTGATCCGCGGTGGCAGGGAGAATAGTAAAGCTCTGGCGATGCCGGTACCGGGTAGGTAGCCGAGGCTCTGTGTTGGCGGGAGGGGGCCGCACACTGATGGTTTTCAGCCAAGCACTGTGATGTCCTGCAGCCTGATGCCTATAGCCCCCTGCTAAGAGATCCCACCCTTACTCACACTCTGAGCCCCATGGATGTATATCACCATTAACCCTTCAAGCTGTGACAGTGCATCGATTCGCTCACCTTGCTCGCAATCAAATAAAATGGGGGGGGTAAAAAGGAGGTACCGATCCATGGCGCACTAGGGACGAGGTGGGCCTGCGTGGGGTCAGTCTGTAAAGTGTGGTGGGAGGGGCTTGTCTGACGACCCGTGTGGAGGAGTGGATGCCTGTGATTGGCCGCAGGGCAGGGTTGCTTGTCAGATGCTTTTCAATTACATTGTATTTCTATTCATTTTAGCCTCTGGTTTCCTATGGAAAAAAAGGCTAATAAAAAATCCCGCACCCTGTGTGTCGTCTGCTGGTTCTTTGTATCTAAATCCAACCTTCGGCTGCTGGGGGGCTTCTCATAATCCGAATGATGTTACCAAAGCTGGCACTCCGGCGTCTGCGAGGGTTTCTGATGGGCAGCATGAGTTTACCCCAGTATCAGGGGTGATTAGTCCAATAACGGTGTGGGAGGAGACAAGGAGGTTAATAAGGGGTGAGGAAAGATGGCAGAAGCAGTTCTCCCTGAATGTTAGGAGATACATAGCCGGAGCGAGGGTCCAGAACCTGTGGCCACTTGGTTATGATGCCCTGCCTGGAAACCGGGAACCCTCTCAGTTCCAGGACACGAACCACGCATAGAAACTCAAACATGCCAGCTATTCTAGGCACCCCAGGGGGGTTAGCGGATGGGTGGTGAAGCTGCAAAAACCCGCTGGACTCCTCGGTTGGTGGTATGAGGATCATCCCTGCAGCTCGAGGTGGTTGCCCTGCTTTGGTCAGGGCTGTGACGTTAACCTGGAAGCCCGTCAGACCTTAGCGCCTAGTCAAGTCAAGTACGCCCCAGTACGCCGGACTCATGAACATTAGTCTGTGGTAGCCCAGATCGGGGTAGACGTCGTCTCCATCACGTCTAGTTGGGGCTCCTTGCTTTTTCCACAATCTGGTGGCGCAAGAACCAACGTAATGGAAGGTCACCAACGGGACCATCCAGTCTGATCAGGGCAATTGTAGCTGTACCCTGTCCAGGTATGCCAAGTTTAGACAAACTTTCATACAAAAATGTTAACATTTAAACGAACTGTCCCAAAAAATGAATGTGTGAGAAAACAGTCTCCAAACAGAGCTGACCTTTGAAAGAGGGAAACAACGCAGTTTATGGTAATAAAGGACTGGACGCCATGCGCAGGTGGAGGAGCTGGTCCCACCCCTGAGGAAGCTGCATTGTTTGCTGCAGCTTGCATGGCGTGTGTTACAGTTGCAGCATTTCATGTAATGTGTCATCTTCCTGGGCCGGAGTATATAGGTGGTTCCTAGTTGTGTGTTAATGTGGCTGATGGATATGTGTCAAAGGGGCTCCGCACGCTGCGGCTGGAGGACAGCCCCGCTCTGCTCCTCCGTTGCCATGGCAGCGGAAGGGAAGGGCGGGGCCAACGGTTGCCATGGTGGCGACGTAGGGCACGCACTCCGGGGACGTCCCATGAAGGGGCGGGGCCTAGGCACGGCGAACGCGAGACAACACGACGGTCAGTAGCTCCGGAAAGCCGAGGTGATTGCGGGGCCCCATGGAGGGCGAGGAACAGGGAAATGGGGTTCCAGGATTGGGGGTGCAGCTTTAGAGCCAGTCCTGGGGGGGTCTCGGGGCAGCGGCCGCCATGTTTGGGCCTGCAGAGTTAGCGATACCAGTGGCCTAGGGCTGCCCTTACCCAGCGGGGCCCTTGCCCGGGGATGCAGGGGCCCAACGCTACCACGGAGGTGTTCTGAGGTTCCCTTGCACACGCGCAATCCCAGCCCACTCTCGGGTCAGCCGAAAGATGCTGCGGCCGCTGATAGGCTGCAGAATGAGCAAGGACCCGCCCCCCTCACTGCTGTTTCTTTGTTTTGTGCTTGTCTAGCTCTCCACACGCTGTGCACCCATTGGCTGCTAGAGCCGCGGGTGTGCGCTGATTGGCTGGCGTAATACCTGTTTGGCTACAGGTCATTCTACCTCTCATTGACCACTGATTGGGGCCAAACCTACTAACTGTTCATTAGACATGCCTGCCAGCGACAGCCCCTCATTAACTGCCCCAGACGCCTTCCCCAGGGACGCTGCACCGGGGACGCTGTCCTCGCAGGATGTAGTAGTGAGTTGGGGTGTTTGCTGTCAGGAATAATCGGGCTCTGTGAATCTGCCGGTTTAGCCCCAGGGCCAAGTGGGGTTATTAGAATGATTGTACCCCTCCCCATCGCCTGTCTGCATTCCCAATCGGACTCTGATCCCAGATTGTTCAAAATTCCGCATTTAATCCTGAGCAACAAATCCCGGCCAGAGCCTCTGATCTTCGCACCGTAGTCTGTTCTACGTGAATTCGTAAATCCGTTGGCAATCGGGGTCACCGCGCCGGGCTCCTTATTCCCGCGCCTGAAGTGTGTAATTGCATTCTCATGTTGGCCAGAAGAGTTGCGTGGGGTTAATGTTACCCCATGGTTGGCTGGGGATGGTGACTCTTTGATGTAGAATGTGATGGAAGATGGTGTCCACACGTTGGCATTCCCCTCATACCCCAGGAATTTCTTGAGGTTGCTCCGGAGGAATGCATTGGCTGGTTTCCGGTGACATATCTTTGTTTTCCTGCCCCAGGTCTCAGAGATCCCACCATGCCGATTCGCCGCTCAGTCAGTTCATCCAACCAAGAGACGGCACCGAAAAGCCGGCCTGCGGAAAGCGAGAAGAAAGCAGGTAACTCCGGGGGGCTGTGGCTGCCGGCCCGTATAGGCAGCTGCGTCCAAACCGTGTGTCCGTAGACCAATTAGTTAAAGAACGCTAGATCACGGTAGATAAAGGGTGTCTGCATCTCTCCCAGAGCCCGACGCCAGTTCTGAGGAATCTGCTTCCACCGGAGAGGAGCAAGAGACCGAAACGCCCCCAGCTACCTCCAGTGAGGCCGAGCAGCCCAAGGAGCCGGAGGCAGAGAAGAAAGATGAAGGGCAGCTAACTGAGCAGAGCAGGAAGGAGTAAGAGGCCTTTGTATTGTTGCACAGGGTGCCCTGGGTGTTGGAGACAGCACAGTATCGGTGGGATTTATGGTGGACGGTGGTATAAACCGTAACCTGTGAGCGCACCAAAGGATTTATTTAGTCTCCAAGTCCTTTCTTTAGCCTCTTTCGGTATTCAGAGTTTTGCTAGAACTTCAGTGATGGATTTTTAATACCAGTCTTGATTTTAGTAGGGAAAAGGAGCAATCCAAAGAAAAAGAAAAGAGAGTGAAAAAGACCATTCCATCATGGGCAACTCTGTCTGCCAGCCAGCTGGCCCGGGCACAAAAGCAAACACACATGGCTTCCTCTTCTCGTCCCAAGATGGACGCCATTCTTACCGAGGCCATCAAGGTTAGCACTGGAGAGTGCCTGTCGCGGATCTGCCACACAGCTTTTTTTGCCTGTACATGTATAATGCAGAAAAGAAGGTCCCAGCCCAGCAATGGGGGGGGGGGTAGTACCCTCATTCCTGCACTCAATCTGCATTGCATCCTTCCCTCCCCATCCCTGAATCCCACCAGGAACCAGCAGGGAACACGGCTGGCTCGGGAGGTATGGAGGTCTCATGATTCTGTCTCTTGCAGGCTTGTTTTCAGAAGTCCGGCGCATCTGCAGTTGCAATTCGAAAGTACATTATCAGCAAATACCCTTCCCTGGAGTTAGAAAGGAGAGGGTACCTGCTCAAGCAAGCCCTTAAGAGGGAGCTTCAGAGGGGAATCATTCGCCAGGTGAGCCCTGGGCCCTGCATTCTGCACTTTCATAAATATTCTTGTGCAACTAATCTGGTATCGCGTCAGATGCTCACCGATGTGCCAGGTATCCAAGGACGATGCGCCCGAGAAGAATTCTGACTGCGCTGCGACTGGCACCGTACGCCAGCCGCGTTAACGCCCTGCGATTTAGCCGGTGCTGCTCTAGGAGATGGAACAAACACCGGGCACTGGACGCGGCCGTTGCCGGTGGGTTAGGCAGGTGTTGTAGGCTGTGACTATTCGTGATCCATGACGTTAACTCTCTTCCCACAGGTGAAGGGGAAGGGGGCTTCTGGCAGCTTTATGGTCGCGTCAAATTCCGGGAAATCGGCCCCCAAAGCCAGAGACAAAAAGGTAAAGGAAAGTTTTAATAATATATTTAACTCAAGCTATGTTTTATATGCTGAGGTTTGGTGCCTTTTCATTCAGAGACCTAATTGTTGCATTAGTCGGAAACAAGACTCTCTCAAAGAGTATTACGTGAGACCTTTGCACATAAACCCGGTTATTCCCATTACAGAAGAGCAGCTCCGCCGTGATAGTGGAACAGGTCAGTGTCAAGCTGGAAGACATCTTGCCGTTGGCTTTTACCCGACTCTGTGAGCCCAAGGAAGCCTCTTACAGTCTGATCAAGAAATACGTGTCTCAGTATTACCCCAAGCTGAAGGCTGACGTCAGGTATTGGCTGGAAACATGTGAAGGCCGCTGCCGGTCACTGCATGGTGGGTCGGATTGACATCGCCAAATACTGTTACGGACCATTTCTAGTGCACACGCGGATGAGGAGCTGTTTGGTTGACCTGTACCCTCTCCTATGTAATGCACACGTTACATGTTACGCTGTATGTGCAGATTCATTGTCACAGAGGAACCATCCTGTCCTGAGTCGTGGGATTTCATCATACATTCCTTTCAGGGACCTCAATTAGGCAGGATTTTGTGCTGTACGGGGTGGACAATGCCAAATCAGAGCCAGTTTTAGGATGAAGTACAGCCTTTAACTGCCGTGAATGATGGGCAGGGGGTTATACCCGGACATTATCTGTAGAGCTTCACTGTTTGGCCTCTGTGTCTTTCTCCATATAGGCCTCAGCTCCTGAAGAATGCCCTGCAGAAAGCCGTAGAGAGAGGCCAGCTGGAGCAGATCACCGGAAAGGGAGCTTCCGGTACATTCCAGGTCAGTGAGGCCTGTTTGTTGGTTTGGGTGGCGTTTGCTGTTTAGGTTACGTGGCACTCATTTCCTTACTTCTTTTGTGGCTCAGCTGAAGCGGGTCCTAAGTGGCGGTCCATTTGAAGACGCCATCCTCTCTGCCATCACAGCCATGAATGAGCCTAAGACCTGCTCCACCACCGCCATTAAGAAATACGTGTTGGAGAACCACCCAGGCGTGAACTCCAGCCTCCAGGGTGAGAGCTAAAGGCATGTGGGCACCTGCATCGGATGCTGTTTTGGGCCCAGATGCTCTGTTAGAGATTTTCATTGCAATAAAGTTTTTTTAAAATTGTATGTTGTGCGTCTCTGGTGATGTCATACACGTATCCATATTCGCAGAGAGGACATCCTTCTACAGGGTTCACCCATCCTGGGGATTTAAATGTTTTGCCCAGTCCTGGATGTTTAAAAGGCTTACGTTGTGTTAATACACACCTGGTGTGACTTTGTGCTTTAAACACCCTTAACATCTTCTTGTTCTTCAGTTCATCTGCTGAAAAGGACTCTGCAGAAGTGTGAGAAGAATGGCTGGTTGGAGCAGATCTCTGGGAAGGGATTCAGTGGTACCTACCAGCTCTCCTTCCCTTATTACCCCAGGTGAGTTGGTTTTGATGTGCCTGCGCAGAAAGGCACATGCTGTGTCCTGGACATAAAGAGCTGAGTTTGACATTGTGGTCTTCTCCTGGCAGCCCTTACGTACTTTTCCCAGAAAAAGCCGAGAAGGAGGATAACGAATCTGAAGTGGAAGAAGAGCCTCCTCCAAAGCGAAGGTGAGACACGGCTCCATTTATAATCCGACATTTTACCATCACTGGCTCTGAGCTCAAGAGATGTGGAGTTCGTACCCTGTGATATAATTTCATGTCCCTTTGTAACTTAATCTTCCAGTGATAAATTTCCTTGTGGCCCCTCCACTGAAAGGCGTTTAAATATAAATTAAATTCAGACATTGAATACTGTGACGCGGCTTTACTCGTTTTGGCTTTACATGATTCTCCGCAGGATGCAGAAAAAAGAAGCTCCCCCAAAATCCAGATCCAGAGCCCCTCCCCCCAAACCCAAGAAACCCGCTCCGGCCCCTCGAGGGAAAGCAAAAGCTCCCCCGAAAAAGGCTCCCCCAACCCCCTCCTCCGAAGGCTAAAAAGGGAAAGCCTGCGCCCCTCCTCCCCGCCCCCAAGAAAGCAGCCGGTCGGACCCCCAAGAAACCGGCGCCAGTCAAAAAAGAAAAACCTTTGGCCAAGGCCAGCCCGAGGAAGTCCATGCGCACAAGAAAGTGACCGAACCGCTGTACATAAAACACCTCCCCTTCAACGCACAAGAGAAATGGCTCTAGGGGGTAAATTTACAGGAAAAAACTGCGTGTCTTCATTTTATCCTTTTTCCTATTTGTTTTCTGAAAATGGTGCAACCTTAAGAGTTTTTAGTTTAGATGTAGCTGCTGTGAATCTGCCTGTCCCTGTCTGGCCTCACCAAAACCAGCAAATCCCCTGACCATGCTCGTCGGCCCTTGGTTCACTGCCCGTTTCGATAGTTAATGTCAGTGTTTAAACTTTTTTTTAAAATATTTTTTGAGATGAAATGAGCAGTTTTTGGTGGCAGGATTCATGCAGCATATTATGAGAGAATCTGTTAGTGGCCCATAATCCAAATTAAAGTTTTTTTTGTAATAATTTGCTTCGTTATTGTGCTCCTGATTATAGCCGGCATTACACTGTACTTTTTTGCCTGAGTTGTTATTACTCTCCGATCTAAACTCTGGCGCCGTTTGCTCGGTAGACCGTCAGATGGGGCTGCCGCCGGCCGCGCTGGTGCTCGTTCCCACACAGGCCGGGTCTGTCTTCCTCCCGATCTCCCGCACACCGGTCTGGTTCACGGTAGAAGGCTGACTAGCGATTAATGTTTTTTTTTGGGGGGGGGGGGGGGATATATATGATTGATTTGGTCGGAATCCATGACAGTCCAGAAATGTATCTTGACGTGGGTTCTCTCGTGTGTATTAAGGTCGGGCTTTTTTACTCATTAGCCACTTGCCGAAGCTCCTCTCACTGCTACTAACACCCGCGGCGGCGGATCCCTGCAGCATGGTGTACAGAAATTCAAGTAGAAAATTTGTGTTTCTTTTTTAAGCCAATTGTGTCTATTTTAATTTGCCATTTTGTAAAGATCTGAGTGAGGATAGCAATGTGAACTGATGGATATTCTGTTTGCTACAATAAAGGAACTAGATTCTGTTCGTGTGTGTGTGTTACTCGTCATCCTCAGACAGCCAATCCTGGCCCTGGGATGGAGGCCGTATACCAAAGACTGTTAGCGTAATAAAGGTTAGAGAGTAAGGATTTCTCCCTGAACCCATCCTCATTTCACTTTAAAGAAACAAAAATGGATTCCACAAGATGCCATCACATGGAGACGATAAATGTCATGAAGAGACCCCATGGCTGCGGATGTGCGAGACAAACCATCCGACAGGCGTGTTTTATCGGAATTTGTGTGACGCCGAACACCTCGTCCGCGCAGCCTTCTAATAACAATATGATGCATTTACACATCGGATCGTACAGGATCTACTCTCACGTAAAGCCGTGAACCGATTGCCAGAAGCTGTTACCCCAGATATCGTTTAAGGACACAGTAGGAAAGGCAATTGTGTGATTAACAAAATATGGAACGGTAACCTGATCACTTACGGTTGTGCGCCGCGTCGGGAGCCGGTCCTTCCATGCAGCAGATAACAATCCAGTGTATCCCGACTGTTGGATTAAAGAGAGGGAATAGAATCAATGAGCCACGTGTTAAATAAGATGACTTCCCTGCGCTCGCTTCAGAATCCCCTGCCCAACAGTATTGATACTGGCGCTTTTACACTATTACTCCACTCAGTCACTTCTCACCCATTATGAATAGGCCCCTCTGATGGAGCCTGGAATGTAAATGCAGTCCTGCCTCTCCTATGTGTATCTGCAGGGTTCAGCTCATAGGCTTGGGCTCAATTAACTTAGTGGTGAGTAAATATTTCATTTTGCAGCATAACTATAATTCAAGCTGGTTTGGACATCCTGGTTCTCCCTGCAGGAGGCTGCTCTCAGGTACGGGGAGGCTGGTCTAAACTTTGGGTGAAGAATCTTCTGAGACAGACACTAATCCCAGGATGAGAAGCAGCTCACATACTACATGTGGAAGGCAGGAGGCTGCTCTCCGATACGGGGAGGTGGGAGTCAGGCGGCTGCTCTCAGGTACGGGGAGGTGGGAGTCAGGAGGCTGCTCTCAGGTACGGGGAGGTGGGAGTCAGGAGGCTGCTCTCAGGTACGGGGAGGCGGGAGTCAGGAGGCTGCTCTCAGGTACGGGGAGGTGGGAGTCAGGAGGCTGCTCTCAGGTACGGGGAGGTTGGTCTAATCTTTGCTCTAGTCCTCTGAGACAGACACTGATCCCTGGATGAGAAGCAGCTCAGTCACCGTTGAGGAGCAGCAGGAAGAGCCTGCAGATACAGGAGACTATAGAGACGCGGAGTGGGTGAGACACGCTGGGGGTTGTCGTATGGCAGATTCCGGCTGGTGCAGGAAAGGTGTCACTGAATGGGATAAGGAACCGTATAGCAGGAGGGTCAGTGTCTGAATGTCTCTCATGAGCTCAGCTGGCTCGTGTTTAACGGGTATAATGTGTGTTGAGTCTATCGGTGGATGACCCGGCGTGCTGAGTGTCTGCTCTTTATACATAACCCACTATGTCTGCCCGTAGTGTTGGTGTATGTACCGTGTGAATGGGATCACCAAGGTGTATCTGTCGTATGATGAGGATAGGGTAATATATTGATGTCTGCCGTGAGCGCTCGTTTCGTTCAGACACGCGGTCAGACAGAAGGCACCGCGTGTGTTCACATGCTTTGATCCATAGTCTCGGGGCAGGAGTTGCTCACATTCATTGCTCTGACTAGCTAATGAACACATTAATCCAATCACCTTGATGCCTCCATAGTGTAATCCACAAAGCCCGGCTCTACCGATCCGGCGGGGAGGTCGCAGTTACCTGCAGATTAACGGCTCACCTGCCAGACACACTACATGGTGGCCAAAACAGAGACACCTCCAGTCCTGCATGGAGTGGAATTAAAACAAAGCCCTTCCTACCCTTCACATGCTTTCTGCCCTTTGCCTCCAACTGTTCCAAAACGTATTCAAAACAGTTCTGTTTTCCATGTATTACAGTTATTTGCATACTTCATGTATTAGTGTGGCTGATAACGCTTTCCCTGGATGGTCTCTGTTTGCTGAGGATGCATCTGGGATGTTTTTGTCTCCTATTTTCAGCATTATTTCCCTTCTTATACCATGAGAAAGACATCAGAACAAGCAGGGCCCTCAAGAATGGCTGCTCCCAGAGCCCGATTCATTACCAAGTTTGCTGAGGTGAGTGCAAGAGGTGACACGAGTAACTTCTTTTACTTCACGGCGTGAAAGGCCTCCGCAAGCAGGAAAAATTGATTGGGATCGCCATCTGACCAGTCCTCAGAGAAGCTCCCTGAAGCTCGATTCTAAAGCTCTGCAAGTTCCTCGAATGTTCTCAAAAGGAGAAGCGTTACTTTTATGTTTAATCTCAGCACCTCGGACAGGCTGTTGATTTGTACTCGTGTAACGAGCGCCACGTCTTCTCTCCCTTCTTTTCTCAGTACGTTGGTTCGTTTGTCGTGAAAGAAACAGACTGGAGGAGTAGAGTGTGGATTATAGAAGAGCAGATGCTTGACTTGAAGGTAAGTTGCTCACGAGACCACTGTCTACCCCCACTCAAACATAGCAAGCTGCCATCTACAACTCCACACTCTGAGTGGGCACATTCCGCTTTCCAGCCACAAGGGTTTCCAACACTAACCCGGGCATAGCCCATCGCCGGCCTAGAATTCTTTGAATAGGTTGGCTTTTTGGCTGATGACTCCTGTGTGTTCTCCTGCAGGACTGTCCCCGGAGACGTTGTGTGATCCTGAGGTTCTGTGAGCAGGGGGTGAAGATGTATGATGCCAATAGCGAGGTATCTGATACCCCCAGGGTGTATCCGGCAGTTTATTATTATTAATCACAGAACTAAAGAAGGTGTCATTACGTTAATGTATTAATAAGAAGCAGCTTTGTAGAGTCGTGAGACAAGACAGATCTAAACACCAAAAAACTGAACATAAAAGTTAAGATTTAACATTAAAAATGACCTCATGTACAAGCCATACTGTCATATCCTACCCTTAGACCTTTCGTTGACTGCCAGCTGTGTGGGCACCATGGTATCAGAGGTGGCTGCCCCTGCTTGCACCAGACAGCAATATTTTTTTTTTGAGAGCCCAATGACCGGGGCAATTTAAGAGTGGGTATGAAAAAGGTGCATCATGACAGCAGACAGCAAATGCCCCGGGCGCAGGACCCACTCTGCCAAACTGTAGGAAACCATTCCGTGCTGATCTCACTCACTACGCTGGACTGTCTGTCACGCTTCCTGTTTGAGTTGGAGTGAGTCAGCTCCAGGTTAGACTGTATAGATTTTATTCACCTCCTCCAGGTGTTATATTGTGTATAATACCTGTGATACCTGGAGGGGTGTATAATGTCTAATGTATCACCTGGATGAAGTGCACGGTCTGCTCATGGCTGCCTGTGTTTCAGACGCTGCTTATGGCTCACGCGCTCAGACGGATTCAGTACACCACGTGTCGGCCAGAAGATTGCCAGTTTGCTTTTGTGTCCCGTAACCCGCGCAGCCCGGCCCATGAGCTCTTCTGCCACCTGTTTGTTAGTAGACATCCCAGTGAGGTATGATCACCAAATAAACTCAATGAAACAGCAAGCGCTGTCTAAACACCATTATACACCAGTTAGATTTGGGACATGCTGGATGAAGGCTGGACTTTGCACCCTTAGCTGGCTTTACCCACGTATTATGAAACCTGGTTATTCATCTCAGTGTTGTTTAATATGGTGTTTATGGTGCTATTATCCATAATCTTTCTCTGTCCCCAGGCCCAGGTATTAAACCTGCTCTTATGCCGATTGTTCCAGCTAGAATACCTGCTCCGGCATCCTGATGTTGGGGACCAAGAGGGCCCTGCTAAGACCTCACCCCAAAAAGCCCTGACGCTGGGTTCTGCAATGAGCATTATAAGAGAGCCTCTGGACCCCGAGCAGGTGTCTCAGAACGTTAACGCTTTGGTGTCCTTCCGGCGCCTGCCACTAACTGCAGATCCTGGATCCTCCGATAGACAAGTGAGCTCTCCTGGTCATTACGCTGTGAGTGGACACTGGTGATTCATACATTTCTGTCCCTTGTTTAATTTGCTGTGGGGACAATAACCCAATGGACAGCCTGCTATGTATTAATACAGCAACACCTAATGTATCAGTCGCACTAAACTTTAGGTAGCCAATGTTTAATCATCTTATAGTATGGACGCTCCCGTTGAGGAAAGTTTAAACTGATCTGTGAACTAAACTGAGTGTCTCACCCCCAGGCAGAGGGATCTAATGGCATCTCCATCACCAGGATGTCCTCATTGGAAAACCCTTACTGCTCCCCAACTCTGGTTCGGAAAAAAGCGATCCGTAGCAAAGTCCTTCGGTCAGGTGCCTATCGCTACCCACACTGCGAGTCTCTACCGCGGCGAGAGGCCGAAGAGCCGAGCCGAACTGGAAAAGTCTGCACAGCTGAAGACTACTCCACGAGCCCCAACAGCGCTCAGTCCACAGCGGGAATGTCCCCGAGCCGCCTCGCAGCCAGGCTGTCCGGCAGAGTGGAAACACTGATGGATGATGTTTGGTTCTATGCTGGGATTGGCAGGTAAGGCATTCAACCAGACATCACTTTCTGGGGGGCTGTGTCTTGTTCTCTGCTAAAGTGGCTGCCTTTCAGTCCGTTACTGTTTTGTGCATTAAGAACACCAGCTGGTTGAAGTCTTCTTGCTAAGTGCTTCAGAGTAGAACTTCTATGGTTCTTTCCTGCAACGTTTCACTGTCCAAAATGCAATCCCTTGCACAGCGGTTTAAGCTAAGAGATGCCGGTGATACATCGGGTGCTAATCTCCTTTCCCAGAGACGCTGGAGTCTCGTTACTGAAGAATGACAGGGTAGGAGCGTTCCTGTTATGTGCCGCCACCGAAGGAGCGGGGACCCTGACGCTGTTTGTGAGGACGCAGTGTGGGGTCATTCCTTACAGTGTGCACAGGACCCCGCAGGGTGTGTACTGCCTCGAGGTACGTCAGACGCAAGGTGGAATTGCACCTTTCCTGAGCTGTGACTAAACTACCAAGTCCAGACAGTTTTCATGTATACAATGTGCGGAAAGCACTAACGTTCTGTCCTTTCAGCGGTGTGTTTAATCATATAGACCAGGAAATGTCCTGTATTGGTTCCGGATCTAACCTTAGTCCTTATACCACCCCTTACTGTAGCTCCGGACTGTTCCTGCCCCATTGGTCTTGGATATTATGTTGAGTCAATGGTCCAGGTCCTGGTGGGCTCAGTATCGACACCTTTTTAATCCTTTTTCTCTCTCGTAGCATCTCCATGAAGACTTTCCAAGTTTGGCAGCCCTGGTGAAGCACCATTCGGGGCCTGACACCAGTCTCTTTAATCAGCTGGCACACGGCAGGGTAAATCCCTGTTTCGAGTCCAACGAACCCACAAGTGAATCCAATGCTTTGGTGAAATCTGGTCACTGGCAGGAGCCGCATGCTGAAGGAACATCTCTTCATTTGCCTACAAATTGAGTTTATTGCACGCCTTATGAGGCCAGGTATCTGCTGCTCACCATGATTTTACGTAATGACATCAAAAGACCACAAATGAACAACTTCCTCCTATACCCATGGTTTCCTGGATCTGCCAAGTTCTTGTTGGATACGCTCCTTCTATATAATGGAGCAGATTAATAATGCCGGAAATAAGCAGCGTGTCATTTATTACATGTGAGACGCAAAGTGAAGGTCTTCTAACGTCACGCGTGTTTGTATCAGCCACGGGAGATGCACCGAGATGCTCGTCTCACACGTTTTAATACCTCAAACTCCTTCCCATCTGTCTTCCAGCAGTCAGCTCCACGTTGGCGGCCTCCATTACGATCCAAACGAGGCAAGGGTTGGCTGTAGAACTTTAGCCGCAGACCCCGCTTCTGTTTACTATCACTGTTAGGCTTTGGTGGTTCTCACAGCGCCCACTGTCTGTGATCTGACCCCCCCGGCAACACCCCGGCAACACCCACCAACCGACCAAACCCCGCGTGAAAATAACGGGCCAAGCCGGTCGGTGTCTAGAAAGCGTTTTCCCTCCTGCGTGTAATTTATTATTGGTATAAATAGCGCTGTTTAGATATTTCTTTTGACTCATGAGTCTGATAATCTATTATTTCTTTTATTCCCGAGAGTAAAATCAAGGGGCCACAAACAAAACATTTATAAAGACTTCAATGTAACACAACGCATAAAACAGACGGAGAATCCGAACGCTGTCATCAGCTAACGATGCAGTCATTTCTTACTTAAAGCAGACGTTCCAGGAACAGCGACAATATGATCTGCAGCAACCACACAACAAACGCACACACTACTACACATCACACTATACAACACACCGCCAGCATGCACACACTATTACACATCACACTATACAACACACCGCCAGCATGCATACACTATTACACATCACACTATACAACACCACCGCCAGACTGCGCAACACTATAACACAACACACATTATATAACACATCGCCAGCAATGCACACACTATTACACATCAACACTATACAACACAACCGCCACATGCAACACGACTAACACATCCACATAAAACATCACCGCCAGCAGCAACACACATTACTACATCAACAATATACCACACCGCCAGCATCACACACTATAACAAACACACACACACAAACACTAATAACAAACACCAAAAAGCCTGCATGCACAACACCTATAAAACAGACAGTATGCAAACAACTATAACACAAACACCACAAGCTATCTATTGCCACACATAACACACACCACACACTATAACAGAACACAAAAGCAGCAGCACAACACTATACACAGAAGAAAACAGTATCGACACTATAACACAAACCATAGGCAACATGCACAACACAATAACACACACACACCACAACAAACACACAAAGCAGCACAGACACTATAACACAGCAAGCAGCACAACACTAAAACACAAACACACTAGAGCAACAGCCCACACTAAAACACACACACTATATTTATTACAACAACCACAAGCAGCATCGCACCACTAACACACACACAGCCAACATGCCCACCAAAACACACACACAAACACAGCGAGCCAGCAAGAGCGCGACGCACACAAAAAAAACACACACACAATAACACACACAGCCAGCATGCATACACTATAACACACCCCTCCCCGGACTCCTCCCGTTTGCATAAATTACAGTTAGGGGCCGGAAAGGCTGATCGTAGGAGAGAGACTTGGCCGACACTCCCCGGCCTCGGTGACGTCATTGATCGGCGGCCGCTCGTTACTAGGAAACGAGAACGCTCTACGGGAGGAGGCGGGGCAACATCTGGGGGGTGAAAAGAGCCGGGGAACCAACCCGGTAAGGAACGGAGGAGAGACATCTGGAAAAAGGGTAAATACCTGTGGGTGGTGAGGGCGAGGTATCAGGGCAAATACCGGGGGGGGTCAGAGTAAATATAACAGGGTGCAGAGGCATCTGGGGATCAGATTGTAACGAGTACCAGGGGTAGAGATGTAATGATGGGGTAAATATACCAGGGGCAGAGATGTTGTGATGGTAATATACCAGGGCAGAATGTGAGATGGGGTAAATATAGAGGCAGAGATGTCGATGATCGGGTAATAACCAGGGGCCGGAGAGTATGAAATGGGGAACATATCCATGGCAAGAGATGTCGTGATGGGCTAAATATACCAGGGTCAGAGATGTAGAGGGGTAAATAACCGGGCAGAGATGTTGAAGGAAGGGGTGAATAACAAGGGGTAAAGATGTGATAGGTAAAATATACCAGGCAAAGAGTGAAGATGGGGTGAGATATACAGGGGGTCAGAGAATAGTGATGATGGGGGTAAAATATTCAGGGGCAGACAGTGATTACTTGTTGGTCAAAAGATATTACCTAGGTGTGGGCAGAAGATGTGATGATGGGGTCAGAACGGGGTAAATACTTTAGTATTTCATAAATAAAGTGGTCACAGTAGGCTTTGTGCTCCCCCGGGTAAAACGCGTTGGTCCCATCTGCCCCCCGACTTTATTTGAAAAATGACAGTTGGTTTGAAGACATGACACGTTTCCTGCGCCATCATAATCCATGCCGTTGTACAATGGGTTTGGCTTAAGTGGCACTTATCCTTACTCTCTGCCATCACAGCTACCGGAAGGATGGCTGCTGAGAGCGTGAAAGTGGTCGTACGATGCCGGCCCATCAACGAAAGAGAACGAGACCTTAACTGTCGGGTGGTGGTCACCATGGACAGCAGCCGGGGCCAGTGCTTCATCAGGAAGCCCGAAGCTCCGGAGGAGAGCCCCAAACAATTCACCTTTGACGGGGCGTATTACACAGAGCACTGCACCGAGCAGATCTATAACGAGATTGCTTATCCGTTAGTGGAGGTAAGTGGAGGCCGCACCACCGGACCATGCCGGTCCCGGGGGTTACCCCATATGATGGTGAATGTCCTGGGGTTACCCCATATGATGGTGAATGTCCTGGGGTTACCCCCTATGATGGTGAATGTCCTGGGGTTACCCCCTATGACGGTGAATGTCCTGGGGTTACCCCCTATGACGGTGAATGTCCTGGGGTTACCCCATATGATGGTGAATGTCCTGGGGTTACCCCATATGATGGTGAATGTC
>VKOC01003912.1:0-14997 GCA_009364415.1 Spea multiplicata
GGGCATGGGCAGTGGATCCCCAAATGCCAAAGTTCAACATTGAAAAATGCGCATTCCCCAAATGTGGCCCTTTTGCCCCCAAACAGCCAGGCAAAATCATTCATGTGGGGTATCGCTGCGCTCAGGAGATGTTGCTGAAAACATATTGGGGTGTTTTGTGATAGTGATATATACGAGAACTTTTTAATTCAAACCTGAAGTAAAATGTGTGTGACAAAACAAATGCAAAAAAATGACTACCACAAAGTTTGACAAAGACTGGTGGTAGATATGGTGCATGGAAAGAGTTAAAATACTAGCATTTGGAATACCCTGGGCTGTCTAGTTTTCAAAAATATATGACTTGATGGGGTAAATTGCATTGGCCGGGTTCAAAGATACCCGAAATGGCACATGGGGGGAAGAATTACCAGATTTGGAGAAAATGGCTTTGAAATAGCAAAACGCTACCTGTACTTATTGCCCCATAATGGGTAGAAAAAAGCAAAAAAACATAAAAACATTGGGTATTTCTAAACTCAGGACAAATAGTAGAATCTATTTAGCAGGTTTTTTCATTACCTTTTATAGATGAGTAAAAGATTTTTCAACTAAAAGTTAGAAACAGTCATTTTTTTCTAAATTTTTCACCATATTTTATAATTTTTTTAATAGTAAATAATATGATACAATCAAAACAATGTCATCTAAAGAAAGCCCTTCTTGTCCTGAAAAAAACAATATCTAATGTGTGTGGGTTCAGTAAACGGGAAAGAAGAAAATTACAGCTAAACGCGAGCAGCGCAGAAATGTTAAAAAGGCCATTGTCACCAGGGGAACAAACAGTAAAATCAGCCTTTGTCGCGAAGGGGTTAAACTATAAAGTTGTTGACTTCTCCCCCTAGACCTTTATTCTTCTCTCTCGTGACATTCTGTCATTAATTAATAGCTTAGCATGTTTGCCTAGTATCTTGGAATGAGATATCTATGCTAGTATGCCTGCATAACACAACTTAAAGAGGTCACTTATTTTTTTAAATTGTCCTTTACATGACAAATATGTTAATCAATGATTCAAAACAACACGGATTAGCACTTTACCAGGGAGTATGGAAAAAGCTGCTATAAATGTGCCACCTGTCAAGCAATGGTTACAAGGATGTGCAAAGAGCTTATTTTCCGTGCTTGATTTTTCTTCGTTTCTTCACTCGGCAGAATCTGTGTAATAACGCTGGCAGAATGTCACCCGCTTATTCAAGACGGTAAAACTATTCAGAGCATCAGTTACCAAATCAGTGCCAATTGCAGCAGGCTGCAGAACAAAGTGTCTGGGAAATCCAAAAGGGTGAGGTATTCCGCAGCGTATTAACGCATGATGTAAAAGATCACGGCAGATCCGCCACCACCGCCTGCAGTCAGGGGTCCCCCGCCATCCCATCATAAATGTCAAGCGGTCCAACATACATGTATGCGTGTTCACTAACAACCTTAATGATGTTGTTTTGGCATGCACTTTATTTTTATTTGGTGTTGTATTTTAGGGTGCCCAGTTCCTTACAGAATTTGCTCCTTTATGTAGAATATCCTCTTCTGATGGTGAAGAATATACTATTTACAGGTGAGGATTACTTTACCCCTACTCCTCAGATTTCTGGTGTGTATGTATATGTGTATAGTCTTTTGACTAGACAAAGGGAGGTTTATACTGTTGAAAGCTCGTCCTTTAAAATAGAATATTGGTCCAATAAAAATATATTTTATATTGCAGGACTAATTTCTTTTTTAAATTTATATGCAATTTCATCATTCATCCAAAAACTACTTAACATGAATCAACTGTGTATAAAATCTTTGTATTCAAGGCTCATTTCCAGCAAGATTAGTTACTCTTCCCCCCTCCCATAAAAGCCCTATTTAGTTAATGAAAAGTAACATTTCTGATGAATGTGCTTCAACACGTGAACCGTTAAAAAGGGCACAAAACACTTGCATTTGGTAACATTTCTTGAAAGTTGTCTCGCTGCTGTTTTATACAGGGTCAGATCAGCCCTTATTGCAGGGAAGGTCAATGGGATTGGCCCATTTACAATGGACATAGTTGAAATATTCATGTTTGCCTGCAAACTGCTTTAGTAATTACAAATCTTTTAAAGAAGACCAAAACAGTTCTCCAGTTCTCATTTGCCAGGCTTTCTGCTCAGTGATAAGGTATACTGAAGTGTATATGAATAATATATGCAGTGGTCTGTTACATATGCTGTTTTATTTCATAGCTGCATTAGGGGCCGGCTGTTGGAAGTAAATGAAAATATTCTACAAAACCCAGCGTTATTGAAAGAAAAGGTAACTTATAACATTTGGAGTGTTTTTAGATACCTGCCTGTCCAGCATCCTAATTTAGACTGTGTTTACAGTGAGCTATTATATGTTACATTTGAATACTGTTAGAAAGAGGAGAGCGAGGAAATGTTCTTATTGGTTGATTTTCAGCGCGAAGCTTTAGTGACTCTTCAACTTCATACACCTCTAACGTCTGTCTGACCTATAACCGGTTAAGGAAATTGTAAAATTTTGCACGTCTAGAAATCTACCATGAAATATAGACTTTGGGTGGAAAACAGATTGTAAAATACCATGCGTCTTAGGTACAATTTGTGTGGCAGAATAGCTCTGTCCATCTCGCGACCTGCAATGCACTATAGTCTCTGTCTTCATCCGTTAAGGGACTGAGTGGCGGGTAGAGGTACTGTCCTGTGAGTGCCTTTTAGCATTAATTTTTTTTTTGCTTTTTCCCCCCCTCACACTTTTTGTCACTGAAAGCCATCCACAGAAGGTTATATCGCAGTTGTCCTACCAAAATTTGAAGAGAGCAAAACTGTTACAGATGGTCTTCTTTCCCAAAAGGAATATGAAGAAATTGTTTTGAGGAGAACACAAACACCATCTGACAATGCTAAAAATGTATAATGTTTAGTTTTTTTAGCTTAGACATGGTTTACATTGTAAGATAACATGAAAACGATAATGCTCTTGGTGTATAATTCCTCTTTTTTATGTAATACATGGCACAACAAAAATTCAATCTTCTACTTCCACCTTTTTATGAAAGGTCCAAGGCTGACTTTATAGCTCGTAGTAAAAGATGTTGGCTAGAAGCAGAGACAAAGACCCAACAATGTAAAGGACATATCAGCTTTGAGAAGTAGGGAGCATGTATGTGTAGTTGTCAGTATAGAGTTGGTCCATCAGTGGAGCCTTCAGGAGAAGAAAAGGGTCAATGCTAAATCTGATCCGCTCATGCTAAGGTTCTTGCTGCTCGAATTGCGGTTCTAAAGCAGGTACGTGGTAGGAATGTGTGCTTACTGCTCCAGCAAATGTCCTGAATAGATATTTTTCTTGTAAATCTTTAGATTGCCAATAGGCAATCTAATCAAATTCTGAGGAGTATTTCCTTCTCATTCGTGGCCAGCATATGTTTAGTAGCATCTCTTGCTGTAATTGTTTTGTTCAAGTTGTTTCTGGAAATGCTTTGTACTTTTATGAACATAAAATAAAAAGCAGATGAAGTCATTGTCGCCCGTATCCATTTGTAGAGGAAAAAAAAAAGTATTTCCCCCTTCTATTTTTGCATATTTGTTCCAGATCATCGAACTAATTAATTTTAAATACACAAATATAACCCGAATAAACTCAAAATGCATTCTGTAACTGCTTTTAAAAAATTGGGATTCCCCTTAGTTACTAAATCAACCAATTAACCAAATTTAATTGATACTTTAATTTAATTTCACTAGCTGCACCCAGGCATGATTACTGGCAGCCCTGTTGAATCTAAACATCAATTAAGTAGAACCTGTTTTTGCAACGCTTTACTTTCAACTAATCAAATGATAATGTAACCTCAAAAGGGCAGGGCTATTTGCTGTTACAGTGCCTCGCAAAAGTATTTACCCGGAATTAAAATGGATTTGTATTTGGATTTCAGATAATGGACATACACAAAATAGTGCAAATTGGTGAAGAAAATAAACAAAAATAAATATTTTGCATCTTCAAAGTGGTAGGCATGTTGTGTAAACCAAATGATACAAACCCTCAACAAATTTTAATTCCAGGTTGTAATGCAACAAAATAGGAAGAATGCCAAGGAGGTAAATACTTTTGCAAGGCACTGTAACATTTTTTGCTGGGCTCCAGCTTAGCGGTTATTTTCTTCTTTCTCTTTTAGTGTACCCACACAAGTTATATATATTTCTTTCCAGAACAAGAAGGGCTTTCTTTAGCTACCATTTTTGATTGCTAAATTGATTCTATAATATGTTATGAGTTTAGAAATACCCGATGTTTTGGGGGGGTTGCACGTTATAGGGCAATCAGTACGAGTAGCTTTTGACATGACACCCCAGGGTATTTTAAATGGTGGTACTTTAACCCTTTTCACACACAAATTCTACAACCAGCCTTTGACAAAGTAAAGTGGTATTAAATTTTCATAGCTCATGATATGTCACAGCCAAACTCCACGATATGTGTTCAGCAACATACCCTGAGTACGGTGATACCACCCATGAATGGGTTTGTTGATTTTTTGGAGGCTAAAAGAACACATTTACCATCTGGTCATTCTCCCCCCCCCCATGTCCTAATTTGGGACTCTTTGAACCTGGCTTGATTCAATGTAACCCCATCAAACCATATATTTTTGAAACTATTACATCACGAGTATTTTCAAATGCTAGTATTTATAACTCGTACCATGCCAGGAGTTTTTTGAAGAACCAGTGCTAATTTTAGCACTTGCCTCATAAAATATATATATATGTATATTTGGACTTTTTTGTTGGAACTGGGATGGTTCCCCTGATGGTGACATCACGGCATAATTATTTTTAATTGTTGTTACATTTTATTGTATATTTTACTAATCACATTGTGATTCTAAGGCTAGGCTTCATTAACTATCATGGCTGAATGCAGTACTTGTTGATCGCCTCATAAGCTCTTTTAAAACAGGCATCTGCTACAATATTCACGTCACACGTCTGCACGCCACGTTGCAGTTTTAGGTGTTGTTGAATGCCTCAACATCGAGGCATTACAGCAACACATTTTTAGCTTATTTAATGCCATGACGTGCCAGGCACATCACCAGTAATTAACTGACTGTTTTTCCGTGACGTGCCTGGTACGTCATTGGTCATTAAGGAGTTAAAGCTGCATTTTGTGTTTACTCACATTGTCTTCGTCTTATGTCAAAATTAGTTGGATGATTTCAATGTGACAAATAAGCAAAAATAGAAGAAATGGAGAAAATACTTTCACAGCACTAAATCTTAAGTTACATATCTAAATGTGTATTAACAGGAACTTCTAAATACACAAATGAGCCAACATACAGTATTTTGTACAAAAAACAGGCACATTTGAAACCATTAAGATTCATTACAATTTTATTTTAAAAATAGAATCTTACATTGTAAATGTTAATGTAAAAAACCGACATTTTCATGAAACTTAAATATGGTATACATTCTGAGAAAATATTTTTGACATGCATCTCAAAACCTATGAATAAGAGAAAGTTAATAGTGAAATCAGCAAATCTACAGGCGTGACAACATTAAAATCTTTTAAGAAGTCTACAATGCTTTCATTGTGGCCAGCATACCCAGCAGCTAAGGTTTCCAAAAAATAATAATGACCAACCTTAAGTCACAGTGATCTTTTTTTTTTTCCTTTCTATCTAATCAAACTAAATCTGAAAATATTTCTCTCTGAGGAAGTTGCCTCCAATAACTTTAAAGATTCCAGCAGCAAATTTACAATAAAACACATATTTTGCTCAAATTGTCAAAAAAGTGGCAGAGGTGCAAGTTGTGACGAAAGTGTGCTGTTTTCTTTGTGAACAAGGACAGCTGATTCGGTCTTCAGCCCAGCAATCGTTGCCCTGATACAGGTAGACAGATACATTACGTATGATAAAGAAAAACCCAGCAAGGATGACAAATGTTGGTAGCAGTTTGAAACATATCAAATGGACACCATATTCCACATATTACAATAATACAAACCATAGCAGCATCTTTGGGATAAAAGGTTTCCAATAAGACATTCACAACAGAGATTTTGATTGAGCATTAAAATTGTAATGATCGAGAAGAGCAAAAACATTCACCGTTGGTTTAACTCGACTTACAAATCTGCAATATGTACAGCGGTAACAAATAGGATGATGAGAAAAAGTACAACAAATATTCAGATGTCAACTTCTATTGTCCCGTTTTCCCCTGCTCTTTGCAGAACCTGCCCTGCTTGTCATTAATATCCACTCAGTTTAGGCATTTAACCTCCAGTGCCCATCTGATGCCCTGTGGGATTATTATATATATATATATATAGTATATATATAAATGTAAACTACTTGCTTTCCAAAAACGTCAGATTAGCTACATGATGTTCCAAAGACCTTACTCCGAAAGCTTCTACGGATTTTCCATCTAGGCTGTCTTCATGCGTGACATTCTGTATCTTATTTTCCCTCCATAGCTGTGGGCTCCGATAACATCCATTACCTGCTTTGCACTGGAGAATAAAAAAAAAAGAAACAAAAGCTACTCATCGCCTTACATCACATGGGGATTGATTATTTCAGATTACAACTATTACAAACCAAAGTGGAAAAGTAGATTTATTGTAATAAATTATGGGCTAAAGAATACCAACTGCTCTTAAGGTAAGTTAAGTAGGTTTGGTGGATGATGATAAATTGCTAGGATTTACACTTTTTATGTGTGCATTTAAATATGCCAAATCCCTTACTTTAAAAACAATAGTATTTTACTGATATAATAGGAACAGTATCCTATTAAAATGTTTGAAATGTTTTGCCTATGGTGAAATACATGCAAACTTTTTAGTTCTGACAAAATGCTAAAACTTACGTCGGAAATTTCCTTTTAAAAGTTACATTGGTTATCAATTTTAGAAGACTTTATCCTGATCAGCGGTCTCCGTTTTTTTTTATTGCTTAGGCCTGGGTAGCCCTAGGGATCGGATAATTCAATGACATTTGATTTAATTATATGGCACCTATATGTTTTCTTTGACAGGTGTTTGATAGATTTCCTCAACAAACTGGAGGTGACAAATTCCTGTAGTTTTCGGAATATTACCCTGACCTAACATGTAATAGATTTTTTTTTAAGCGTGGAAAGGAAAAATGAACGCATTATCTTTTCAAGGGCAAACACATTACGCAGATTGGATACATTTTGATTATTAAAGCAATTAAATGCTTACCTTCCGTAGCAGCTTGCAGCAGATTGGAAGAACTTGGGATATAATCATCATGATAGCTTTTGATTTCTGAATACATGCATCAACCTATGCATTTTAAATAGGAAAAGAAAGACAATATTCTATTAATGCATAAAAGCGAACGGAGGAGTGCTAACAATAATGTTAGGTAATTGCTAAATCAATGGATTTATGAATAAGACCTTAGGTCAACAATCCACCAAGTGCCCTCCTTTTGCATCACCACCAAAAAATATGAATGAAGCCTTTTGATGATCTAAATCAGCTCCGCCAGGAGTAAATACCAAAAATGTCTTGACCAAATGATACAACTGTCAGTACACAGTAGGCGTGAGTAGGGTCTCTATTTGGGATTTCCTAGGAAAATGTTAGTTTTTCCTCATAACTACAAGTTTTTATTTATTTGTAATAAAAGTTGTTTTATTTACCGTATATTCTTTTTATTAAGTCTGTATACATTACAATTTTGAGATTTAATTCCACCTAGTGGTCTAATGGGAGTATAGACCTGGCTTGGTGGTATTAGACTTCTAGAAGTTGGGTGAACCATTACCAGCCCTGCGTCTGCTAAGCAGGCAATAGAGAGGCACGGGGGGCTCATCCAGCCAACTATCCACCATTATTTAAATAACCCAAAGACCCAAAACAATTTGTATTTGGGATTATAAAAATAAGAACAGCATTTGTAGAATGGGAACATTTTTGGCATGCTACTCTACTATTTCAAGGTAGGGGTCAGTATTTCACCTGCAAGTAAACCGTTCTTAGAAAAATTCAGTTCTACTAGTAACCCCACGAGAAGACAAACGTAACCGCGTGCATCACATTGCAGACACATTTACCGTGCAAGAGATTAAATTATTAATTTCTTAAAGTGATTTATTCTGGGGTACTAGGTATGATAATGACTATGAAGTCCAGCGGTCTTCTTAATGTTAAGGTAAACTTGCATGCCTTCGTACTTTAACAATGTTAACAGTTCTGCAAATTTATATCATCAACATTTGAATACCTTGGTAAAAGTGGCAGCTTTTCCCTGAACGGGCGTCCTGGCTGTCATCTGCAGCTGTTGGCTCAGAGGAACGAGCTTTTCAATTTCCAACAGAAGCAAAGGTTTGTCGTCATCTTCAAGCTGGGGCACAAATTGCAGAGATTTAACAAGCGTGTGCAGGGAAACTGTAGGGAGCTTAGTAGTGTTGGCTCTTGTCTATGGTAGACAAGTAACACTGAATCGTCTCTTTCAACCAAGCATTGGTACGATTTTTACCCTTTTTTTTCTTCCAAATAATCCTACGCGTTTTGTAGCAGCACATATAAATGGGGGCTATGTGAAAAGGGCAATTCTGGAATATTCGCACCAGGGCCCTGTGGCTTCCAGTTACGCCCCTGTCAACGCCAGTATATCATACATGATTAGGATAGGGCTACATCCCCATACCTGAGATCCTATGGGCTCTGGCTACCCGGAGCCTTCCCTTGCGGGATGCGGCCAGGACTGCCCCCCTGACGTCAGTGGGCGTTCCCGCTGACAACGGTAGCGTTCCCGCTGACAACGGTAGCGTTCTCGCTGACAACGGGAAAATGGGTGGGGAGTGGGGCGTGTCAAGAGAGAAGCGGGGTATGTACATCCCAGAGGAGTATCCATGGCATTTACATGAAAACTTTACAGAAACATATTACATAGATAATAGATAATGCATATTAAAAGAATAGAAATTTTGCGCTTGTTCAGTTTAAAATGTATAAGTCAACGTTTTGTAGGCATGAGCAAAGCACATTTAAATATATAGTAATTCCATGTTTCTTGGAATAATGATTAATAATCATAATAATGATTAATATACACATTCCTTTGGATCTCTTTGAAACACTTTTGTAATAACTAAAATAACTGAAATAGAAATGATTTTAATTTTTGGAGAAGGGACTCCACTAGAAGCACCGTCATCTTGCCCCCAGACGTCACAGCAAGCACAGCCTTACTGTCCTAAGTAAAAGTGAGGGCAAAATGACGGCGCTCTAGGCGACGTTCTCTCCCTCGATTAGAGGATCACGGAGAGGACATGCCAGCAGGTGTTAACACAGAATATTTATTATATTTTACCTGATTTGAAAATGCATGGAGTACCGAAGACAGCTTCAAACCAGCAGCAGCAAAAACCTGAAGGGAGAAAATACAAGCTATATATGACTGGAAGAAGTATTAGCATCATTGCCAGTAAGGGGTATTTTGAGGTCTATTCACTAAACAGCAGGTGAATAAAAAAAAATAAAAAGATTTTGCAGCAGCAAACTCGCACTTAATTTCCCCAATGGGGATTAATTTACACACAAGTTCCACGTAATCCAACTCACAAATTTCCCCATGAATTTTCAGAGGAATGCGGAGTAAAAATCACCCAACCCAAACTCATAAACACGTTTTAGTATTAAAATAATAAAGTGGCTCCCTTGCAATGTGGGAGCAAGGCAGCCTATGCTATTCCTCCATGATTCCCAGTTGTTAATTAAAAAGAAGAGGTGCTGGGCTATGACATCACAACGTTAAATCCCGAATCACTTATAAAACATTTTGGTGAATTATACAGGTTTCAAGCCAGAGATTGCTTAAAATGAAACGACTTTAGAACTGTAGAATACTGCTACGATGATAGTGTTTCAGGAAAACCCATCTTACCTCAGCTTGTTGAAATAAATCTTGAGTGGTCTTGAGCAACCCCTCACCCCTAAGGAGAAAACATGTCAACAGCATTTGAGCGTGGATGAAGGTATACGCTAAGTGTAAAGGCAACATTTATTTTTAACCTTAAATTATTTAAGTATTCACTACATAATAAAACGGTGTGTTTGAGATCAAATAAAACACATGAAAAAAACAAACATATATTTGGCAGGGATTCCAGGATAAATGACCGTAAATTACTCTTCACAGGTATATGCAAATATACTTTCGTTTATTTAGGCTTGTACCACACCTCAAGGGCTGACACATGAATATAATTGATTTATAACCTCTTCCTTCTATATAGGAATAAATACAGCTTGGGGAAGATATTTGTGTTGTGGCAACTCGATCACCACTGCAAGAAGATAATGTGGACGTAACAAAGGCCATCCAACTCTTGTTTGGCTATTTTAACATAAGGACTATAATGACATCATTAGAAAAAGCACCCGTGTGATCAAATTCAGCTGTATTTATTCCGTCCTCATTTTCCATTAAAATATGCTGATCCAAGAATTGAGCACATACATACACCTGCCACACGCCACGGAAGATGGGAAACATACCTGGTGAATAAGTACATGGTGTAAGCCATACTGGACATGGTCTGCCCATTTCTAACCACTTCATTCTCTTGGTCGTCCCATTTTTCAGTCTCTGAGTCAACGTCTGATGTTAGCAAACGTAACTCTAGTCCCAACTTGGCAATTTTTCCTTGTTCCTATATGACATTGACAAAGAAGAGGCCCGTGCTTATATTTACAAATACAGCGAGCTGTGATCTGGACCCACCCCTTACGCAATCAGGGCTACCACCCGCAAAACTGCTTCCCACTCTTCCTCACACTTGTGCTCACCAGGTCTGAGTGAACTGGAGCTCTGAGATATGATGTCATTCTAATAATCTGCTCCTTTCAGACTTGTTGAGCACAAGCGCAACGGACAGCAGGCGCTCTGAGTACTTGAGCCTTGTCTCTCTCTGAAATGCACCACAGAAAAAAGACATGTGAGGACTTGGCTTGCTTAAATATTCCCTGGGAAATGTACCCCCCCTTTAATGGACAAAAGGGATTGGCTGGACATTATATCCTGCAAGTACTTTTATTAAACAAAAAGGATCAATTACTTTGGGGATGGGTGCAGGTAAATCCTAATTCCCTGTATAGCTGTATAGTTTAATGCTCCACCTTAACTTACCTCCACATCTAGCTTCATCGGCTTCAATGTTTTCAAATTCCCGCTATGCTTCTGGAAGGAAAAGACAGAAATTATGCAAGATGCCGACATTTTATGAGGATTCAATGATATGCTCATGGTATCAAAGGCTCTCAGTTATGATTATGTCGGAACTACAAATACCTTACAAATAAAACACTACACATTTCCGAAACATCATCAAATTGTCATTTGCTGTACTAGTAAAGCTACTTAACTAAGCACTTAAAAAACAGACCTTTTATCTCAGTCTATTCACGTTAGTGCCATTGGATTTAAGCGTATATCATGGCCATATTCCTGGTTATCAGAATCAAAAAAACATCTATATTTTATAGTTATACTTTTTAGAAGAGAAACTGTTCTCACAAACAATTGCGAAATAATTAATGACATCATGTAAGAAAAAACCGGCAACACAGTTTTGTTGGATCTAAAACTGTATACCTATACCCAACGCATTTCACGCATTAACACGGATGACTGCAAAACTACTAAGAGAAGAGTTTGGAAAAGCAAATCCTTAGTGAAAAAAACATATTCAAAGCAGTGTTTCTAATAATGTTGTGTGGAGTGATACTTTTTAAAACATTTTTTATAGAAAATAATACCAAATGCGCTAATTTGCTAGAAATGTTGTGTTGGTTGGAATATTGACAGTTTTTAGGACACTTTTTTCTGCAAGAGTGAATCTTATACTCCAGAATAGCCGTCTAAAGCAATTTACTAATCTGCAAGCAAAGCAGTATAATTGCTTCCAGCAACCATATTTTCAGTATTTTATTGCTCTATACAGTATAATAAAGTAGCAGCTGCACGGATCAGGCTTATGGCAGCGGGGAAATCTCTTGTTGCCTTCCATATTCTCTATGTATAATTTCTCATTTAAAGAGTAGACGTGTACCAATAACCTGGAACATTTACCTCTCAATACTTTCATATATGAAGCAACCATATTTTCAGTATTTTATTGCTCTATACAGTATAATAAAGTAGCAGCTGCACGGATCAGGCTTATGGCAGCGGGGAAATCTCTTGTTGCCTTCCATATTCTCTATGTATAATTTCTCATTTAAAGAGTAGACGTGTACCAATAACCTGGAACATTTACCTCTCAATACTTTCATATATGAAGTACTTGATTGTGATGGACTTTATAGATCCAACAGAATGTCTTCATTTAGTGTAAGGGTGTTACAACGTAGCTGCTTTCAAAATGTGGTACTCCACATATTTACCTTTTGGACAAGGTCCAGCTGACAGGGACTATGGAAACCCTACTGTTAAGTATTCTTAACCAAGAGCTTGTCAGATTTGCTATTTTCTGGTAAAAAAAGTGTATGCGTAGCTGTCAATGTTCATGTCTCTCATCAAGGATGTTGAAAGCAGGGAGCAATCAATCAGTAGGTGAAGACTTTACAGCATGCTGGGTACATACTGAAAGATTTGGTGTCCTCAATATATCTGACAACTATTTTTGCCAGGAGTGTGGTGGTATGATCAATAAATCGAATAGTAATTTCCCAGAGCACAATGAATTTAATGATGCATTTTGGGGGAAATCCACTGTGAATCAAGTCGACATCCTTTCCGGAAGTCCTGTAGTATCTTCTTGCTTCACCTAAGTTTAAATCAATTTTAATGTCAAGCTAAAAGTACTGCTGAAACAAAAATGTTATTAATGCTACATGGACGCTCCTAATAGGTGAAACAAATGCAGAGATTCCAGATGAATCCTTTCTAGTATGTCATGTAATTTCTGGGCAGCTTGTTGCGACCTCTTGCAGTGCCAATATACCAGACCTAGGATGGAATGACTGGTCCTCAGGTGACCAGGCTCCCCCATACATTGATGCTTAAAGGGCTGGTTACAAGGGAGATCTCTGAACTACCTATTTTACAATATGGTGGACGGTGTCTAGCTAGCATTGTCTCCATAGCACATACACCCCAAGTATCCTGCTTTTTTGGACACTATCCCTCAGTCTCGTTGTCCTGCTTTTGCAGGGACACAAAAAAACAATGTCCCACTTTGTAAATCTGAAATGTTGGGGAGAATGATGGCTTGCTCTTCCTGACAGCACTAGTCCTTCTGAAATGATGGTGGCGTAAGTGCTGGGGGTACTGCCCACGATCAGGGCTAAGGCAACACTTTGCTAAACTACATCTCTAGCCTCTTGTAGTTAAAGGCCATCATCAACATTTTAATTTAACACAATTAAATATAGTTAATGTTCTTGCATGTCAATCAGTGTCATTGTTATGGAAATGTTTAGTTAAAAGTACATGTGATCTGTGTCTCAATGTGGCACAATTACTGTTATGCTATCAAGTTCCTGTTCTTAATTTGTCTTCCTTAATCTTACTTGATCCATACAATGGCGACCTGCACCAAACAATATGAATCAGCCAACAATGAGTGAGAGAGAATAGCAAGGATCCTGAGAACAGGAAGTTAATATGACAGCGCCCATTTAAATATCAAAGATTGTGCGTTAATAAGTAAACACCATTCACATTTGGTTATGCAGTAAATCATCTGTGACCAGATCAAGTAAAACTAAATCACTTATAGGGTTAGTCAAATCCTTATGAATGCATTGCATACAGTGGTCCATTAGTTAGTTTATTTTTTACTTGAATTTTGCTGAACATTGGTCCTATAAAAACAACCCTTTGTATATTCAGCTTGGGGAAAAAAATGTGTTTTTGCTAGACACAACAAATCCCTTTCAAGCAGTAATTATGAAGGTAACGAAATTTTGGAAAAAAGGTATCTTGAGTTTCTTTGAAACCACCGCAAAATCCTAAAATATGAAAACCGTACACACACACACAAAATAATTAGAATTATAATACACACAAATAAAGTATGCAAATTCCATAAACTCAGCTTCAAGCGTCTACGCTCGTGACTAATGGTGGGGAAATTAGATTGGATTGACTAGTGTTTAATTTCCGTTGCGTTTAGTTATCAGCCTTCCCCTTGGCGAGGATTAATATGCTTTCCACTTTGTGCTATAATCGGAGCTGACAAATGCACGTGTTTCCAGATGGCTTGGCTAACACTTGAAAGTAACATATCGCGTTGTTGTGATATACACATTCCCCAACGTGTCAATGGAAACAGAAGTCGGGTCCCTACTGCGCAAACTAGAAAGAACAAGGTTTGTATTCCTTGTAAAGAAAATGTCAAAAGATGAAACAATGTGATTGGAAGATCCAATGGTCCAGATCCCCTATGCATAGAGTACGGCATTTATAAATAAAAAAAAAAATGGAGTCCCAGGCAAATAAAGGATTAATTGCTCAGACATGTCAATCGTTAAAGGGCCAGATAGCTTCCACTGAGTCTAAATGATAGAAAGCTCATTGAGATTCTTTGACACTGGACATAATTTTAGCTTAAACTTACAAGTTTTATATTTAAAACCTCTTAGGATACTACGATTTAAATGGAGATGTGTTTAAGGTAATTCCCATAGTATACAAAATATTACATGTACAAGAATAGCTTAATGATTTGTGGGTTCTATATAAGGCTGACACCAAAGGGCCCTTCACTTCAACAAAATATTAACTGTGCCGTCTCATTTTATTCTTCCTCTGAAACTATGCAGAAAAATATAGGAAGAATTTTCCATTTCTATTGCAACAACCTATGACTTCCTGATTTTGACGCACATGACAATTCAGAAGTCCCTGAAAAATTGGAGCATTCAAATGCTATAAATGATGTTTTAAAGGCTTTATTACATTTC
>VKOC01003914.1:0-26485 GCA_009364415.1 Spea multiplicata
GGATTGTGGCCAAACAGTGACCTTGACCAAGACTGAACTTCTGACTTAAAACTGTGACCTCAGCTGAGGCTGACCTCGGACTGTGACCTCAGCTGAGGCTGACCTCGGACTGTGACCTCAGCTGAGGCTGCCCTCGGACTGTGACCTCAGCTGAGGCTGACCTCGGACTGTGACCTCAGCTGAGCGTGACCTCAACTGAGACTGACCTCGGACTGTGACCTCAGCTGAGGCTGACCTGGGACTGTGACCTCAGCTGCGGCTGAACTACTGTCTGCAGGTTGTGACCTCAGCTGAAACTCACCTCCTGACCTCAGGCTATAACCTCAACTAATACAGAACTCCTGAACCCGCTCTCGATCTCATAAAAGGCAGAAGCCGGATGCCGGCGCTCGGCAGCTCATGATATTGAGGTCTCTCTTATTGCGTTTGATTTCTTTCTTTTTTACCTTCGTAATCCATACAGGGGGCTGCGTTTCAGCTGCTAGCGACCGTCCTCTCCAACCTGTTCAATCAGCTATGGAAAATATCAGAAATGGATATTCCTGTCTGCATGCAGCATGTGGGGCAGATACATATATGTGCTATGGCCCTGTTCACTAAGCAGTGCTATGCCCTGTGTGCGACGTTTCCCCTTCGCAGTGCGCACTGCACGGTCGCTGTTTATAAGACACGGCACATTGCCTAATAATTACGTAGAAATCAGATTTCCAGGAACGCCCTTATTTTTATGGACATTCCTACATATTTACTTATTCTCGTGTTGACTCGGCTTAACGTTCTACGACTCCTTGCGTCACTTAATATCCATCTTTTATCGGGCAAATGCTTTATTAATACACCTCTGTTTATATGGCCACCGACTCCCTATTTTATGGGCCGCTGCGTGTCTTGGTCAATACGCCCATAGGTGTTTATAAATACACAAAAAAGGACGCTTTGCAGCATTATCAGATCCTTAAAGACACTCGGAGACAGAGAAGACAGACCTGTGACGGCCGCTCAGTGCCTGCGCCGTCGCACTGCCTGGGAAAAAAGCTTTTTAGAAATTAATTTACGGAGAAATCATTTTTAAATCAACCCAGCTTTCTGTAACACGAGGCCAAGTTAACCTCGTGCTGGAGCGAATCCTCGGTGACGGACCTCGTGCCGCCATAAACAGAGCCTCTCCTGCGCGGTTCGGGGACGCCCCGCAGGTTTTACAGAATGGAGGGGGTGCGAAGGCTGCATGTTGACAGCCGGACCCCACCAGCGCATGGGGTGGGTCGATCCGTGACCTTACGGCTCTCATACATAGGATTCACTCGCTCTACTCCGAGAACCGATGTGGAAACCGCAAAAAAACCTAAATCACTTAAAATCCAGAACGTTCCCTTTCCGTGGCTGCGTCGGTTCTCTGAAATAAGGAGCGATCTGGTTACAAATCTCCCGGAACGCGGCTGCATTTAAGGTCGTTATACGGACCTCCTCGTAAAAACCAGTATGTAAGCGAGTGAACCCAGACAGTGGGATTAAAGGGGATTGGTGGGCCCAGACCGGGCGTCTGTGTGAACGTGCGCAACTGCGCATACAGGGGGCAGCTCCTGGCGATTTGGCTGCAATAAACAGTGTGTGTGTATTAGTGTTACGGTGTGTGTGGCGTTACAGTGTGTGTGTATATTAGTGTGTGGCGTTAGAGTGTGTGTGTGTATTAGTGTGTGGTGTTACGGTGTGTGTGTGTATTAGTGTGTGGCGTTACAGTGTGTGGCGTTAAGTGTGTGTGTATTTAGTGTGTGGCGTTACAGTGTGTGTGTGTATTAGTGTGTGTGTATATTAGTGTGTGGTGTTACAGTGTGTGTATTAGTGTGTTGCGTTACAGTGTGTGTGTATTAGTGTGTGGCATTACAGTGTGTGTGTGTGTGTAAGCGTGTGGTGTAGTATGGATGTGTACGGTCAGCACGGTGGGGGAGGCAGGTGACTGGGGAGGACAGAGTAATAACTGCACCAGACACCATGTATTATTACACGTATTTATTATTACACGTATTTATTATTACACGTATTTATTATTACACGTATTATTACACGTATTAGAATACGTATTTATTATTCAGCGTATTTATTATTACACGTTTTATTATTAATAACGTATTTATTATTACACGTATTAATTACAACTATTTATATTCACGTTTTTATTATTACACGTTTATTACCTTTATTATTACACGTATTTCTTATGTACACGTATTATTACTAATTTATTATTACACGTATTAGAAGCACGTATTTATTATACACGTATTTATTATTACAACTATTTATTATTACACCGTATTATCTACACGTATAGAAACGTATTTATTATTACACGTATTTATTATTACACGTATTAGAACACGTATTTATTATTACACGTATTATGACACGTATTTATTATTACACGTATTTATTATTACACGTATTAGAACACGTATTAGAACACGTATTTATTATTACACGTATTTATTATTACACGTATTATTACACGTATTATTACACGTATTATTAGTGGAATTATAGTAAGATTTTGGTTACTCCAGGAATCTATGCCCCGGCAGCAGTGCAGAAATGGGGCATTACCCGCTTTATGGCTGTCAGAAACATTCAGTGTGGGATGTTTTACCGAAAACAGATATGAAGCCAAAGCAGGACCGCGTGTGATACGGCAGGCATTCAGGCAGAACGCGGTACATTGTCAGCATTAATCCTCCGCTGGGCCCGGTGCCTGCCCCCCTTACAGCGCCTGCCCCCCGTACAGCCCCTGCCCCCTCAAGCCGTTTCCTGCACCTGATACCACCATGCCACCCTTTACAAGCGCCATGGCCGTGCCAGCTCCTGGCTGGGAAGGGGGCGCGGGGGGGGTGATTTGGGGGGGTTCGGGAGGGCAGTAAAATGCTTTGATTGTTGATTGTTTTGTTATATCAGGAGAACGCGCGGCTGTTGCCAAAAGCGATGAGTCAACTGATTCAGTGAACGGAGGGGGAAAGGAGTCAGCGGGGAGCCGAGCAATGCCTACAACACGAACCAGAGCAACGCAGGCATTTATACCCTATTCCTGCATATTCTGGGCACCCCTGGGGGGGTGGGGGGGGCAATAAAGCCCTGGGGTAAATGGATGTTGCCAATAAAAGCAGTCCGGGTGATTTCTGTGACATGCACATCCTCGTTGGGAATCCAGACGTTCTAGATTATTCTGAAGTGCCTCGTCTACCACACAATGCCCGCTCCCTTCTTATCAAGCCCCACTCACTTTTTTCTAATTTTCTGCCTTTTTTTCTCCTTGCGTCCTACCTACCAAAGCCATCAATTTCTTCTAAAGTACCCAAATACCCCAAAATCAGCGAATGCAGCATGGAGACTCGGGGGTTCCCTGTGATCCCGGGTACCAGATCTCTCCGTGCCCTGCCGGCCCTTCCATACACAGAAGGAAACAGGTGGCAGCAAATTGAAAGCTGAAGCACAGGAGAGGGTTAAATCCTTTGCGCAATCCTGCATTGTTACTGTAACCATAGAGTGCGGCGAGCAAATACTGCAACAAGTTTCCAAAAGTTTGTGTTAAGAATTAATCTTAGAGGCCGAGTGACCTTTCCCGTAAACCTGCGCGCCGGGCTTTCAACCAGCGAAAGCAAACAGCCAGATCGGGAGTCATTAGAGGCTGGGCCGGTGACTCCGAATAAAAGAGGCCCTCTAAGAGGAAACGATGCAATCGTGATGTCATCAGTGATGTCACCAGGGGCTGAGGGTGCACGGATTTTACCCAGGGCCGTGAAGATCTCTCCGCACGCTGCGCTTTTTGTGTTCCTGAATACCCTACATTTTGTTTGTGCCGATTCTTCCATCGCTTTGGTTAAATAACGCTGTATTTTCATGAGTCACTCGCCCCCCACCTGGAAACCCATCTCCTTCCTAATGATTTAAACCACTTCCCCGGACACGGGTCGGACACAAACCAATCCCAGAGGTTCAGGTGCATTCAGCGCCCCGGACTATGATGGCGCCATATCACTCAATAAATAGTAATAATTTGGGGGGCTTAGGTCGCGTCTATTCTATACATCCATGTCCGTTAAATGCCTGCCGCGTGTTACAATCATTTGGGTTAAAAACATTCGTTTGGGACGCTGTGTGGAACGTCTAATTTCACGGAGACCCCCAGTAATGGCGCCAAGTGGTAAACAAACGCAGCGTCCGCGATATTTCCAACAATAAGTGTTTACCCAGAGATCTCGTAACTTCCACGTCCTCAGTAAAAGCCGCCGCGTATCCAGTATAATCGCTGTTATTATATGTAATTAGAACGTTCCGGAGCTGGCTCTTTACTGTGACACGTTACACGTTACACGTTACACGCGACATGATGTGTTCAAGAACATAAGACGCCGTCCTTTATTAAAAAAAAAAAATTTAGGGAAAAAAATAATTTTCCAGCTTTTTGTTTGCGTTTTATGTTAGTTTTATGTATTTTGGTGGTCGCTCCGAACGCGTGTGTAATGGGAGCTGGAGTTGACCCTTAACCCTTTGCCTGCTTGTGTGTCATGTGATTTTAATAATCTCCAAGGTATTTTCCCGTAATGACATTAAATTATATATCCTTTTTTGTGACCCCTTTAACCCCTTAAGCCTCCGAGTAACTCACTGGCTGAAAGTGTTAAACGCAGGCCATTCCTGCGCCGGATTTTCAGTAAATCATCACGATTATTCCTGTAATCCGTGGATTTGGGGTGGATTTCTCTGCCAGGAACTCCGGCCAGAGTTTTGTGGTAAGAATCCTTGAACAGCCGCATGTGAGTGATTAACGTTCCCTGCGCGTCCCTGCGCGTCCCTGCTGTAACTATTATCCCGGCCCCGGCAGCGGACGGCGATCCGCCATCCGTCATAAACTGTCTTTTATTTTTTCATTCGGTGAGTCAGTAAAAGTGTTTAGTGAATAGGGAGGAAGCTGTGCGATTGTCCTTGGAAATGTCATTGAGAAAGCACTTTCATGACAAACAAGAACATCGACAATCACCGAGACTGTCAGCTCACTGGGCCAGCATGCAGAACGATCCTCGCCCAGGCGGACAGTATAAATTATGTTATAGCACCATCATATACAATAGCTATAAGACCATGTGGAGGGTAATGAGGCACCTGACGCAGTCCATACATCCTTAGGCTTTTAACCTGTGCTATATTTATGCAGAGTTTAACATATTACGTTAAGGCTTAGGTACTCAAAGGGTGAAATAGCCGGGTTATTGAATGGGGCCAAAGCCATCAAAATCCACTCAATTTGTGACCAATGTTAAAATGTTTCATATTATGTGAAAATTATATATATTACTGATACGATATAATATGGTATCATATTATATATAAAACACTTATGCCTTATAATGTTAGTGTTTCATATTATATATAAAATACAGATAATATATAATGCTATCATAATATATAATGATGGGAGTGTATCATATATATAAATACCAATACTATTTATTGATGGGAATGTATCATATATAAAATGTAGATAATATATAATGATGGGAATGTATCATATATAAAATGTAGATAATATATAATGATGGAAATGTATCATATATAAAATGTAGATAATATATAATGATGGGAATGTATTATATATGAAATACCAATACTATATAATGATGGAAATGTATCATATAATATATAAATACCAATACTATATGTTGATTAATGTATCATATATAAAATCCAATACTATGTACTGATGGGAATGTATGATATTATATTTAAAATATGGATACTATATAATGATGGGAATGTATAATATATGAAATAACGATACTATATAATGATGGGAATGTATTATATATGAAAATGTATCGGTTTGTCTTAGTCTGTCAATTCTTGTCTTGTCATATCCCTTGAATTTATGTATTGTATTAAGTGCTGTGTAAACTGTTGGCGCTATATAAATAAAAGATAATAATAATAAATACAGATACTGTATAATGATGGGAATGTATTATATATGAAATACCGATACTATATGATGGGAATGTATTATATATGAAATACCGATACTGTATATTGATGGGAATGTATTATATATAAGATACAGATACTATATAATGATGGGAATGTATTATATATAAAATAACGATACTGTATATTGATGGGAATGTATTATATATAAAAGATACGGATACTATATAATGATGGGAATGTATTATATATAAGATACGGATACTATATAATGATGGGAATGTATTATATATAAGATACGGATACTATATGATGGGAATGTATTATATATGAAATACGGATACTATATGATGGGAATGTATTATATATGAAATAACGATACAATATAATGATGGGAAGGTAAAAAGCAGAAGCCATTTAACCGAGTGAGCGACTTTAAAGGGCAAACATTGCGTTGTGTACATATCAAAGTGCAGAAAGAAAAATGCTTTCAGCTCAAAGGCTTCGTATCTATTTGCACAAGCGCGGCCGGCCTTTGAATCGCGGCGAGGAATGCCTTCTGTTTACAATCTACATATTTCAGTTATGTTTGTAAAATGGCCGCAGATGACCCGTTCCTGGCGGCCGTACTGTGAATATGGTGACATTTGTCTCAAATGTCCGCCGCACAATCCGGCTCCTGTGAGGAGGGCTGTTTTCTCTCCGCTCGCCTGTTTTCCAAGCCCCGGACCTTTTTGTCAAAGCCCTCTTTGAAGAGTCCTATTTTTCTCAAACTCCCATTACTCCAGGTCGAATGTCTTTAAAGTCCCAGGGGCTGCAGCCGTCCCCCCCCAGTGCCAAAGAATCTGCATTAGCCCCTCGTTCCCAATGCCTCTGGACGTATTAAATGTCAAATCCTTGTATTTAAGATTAAACTTTGCCAAGAATTTGTCCCTTGATTGGAGACCTTAGAGAGCGGCTGCGCAGGATGGGGATTCGGTTACAGCCGCGGAGATTACAAAAGGTTAATGTTCTTCTAATGGATTCAAATAATCTTTATCTTGAATGAATTACATCAGAGACGTCCAGTTATAGCCATGTCACCGCTTGTTACCCTATTATTTAATCATCGGGGGTAAATAGGCACAAAGCTCTTTTCCAGCAGATACGCCGGAGGTTAATAAACGCTCCCCGATTAACACTTTCTGTTTGTATTTTTGATATAATATGAAAAAGGGCGATTGAGCTTTCTGAACCAGGAGGACGGACATAAGAAGGATATCTAAGCGGAGGGATGGTTACCCAACTCGTTATATATCGCTCTGACACCGCGCATGCACCCGGATAAAGCACTTACAGACCTGCGAGTTCTAAACCAGGTTATTACCCAACTTACAGGCGCTATCAGTATCAGTGCACCGGGGGCGCAAATCGTCCATAAGAAATCACACTTTGCACGTTACGCTCCTGACTTCTAAATCTAGGGCAAAAAAACCCAACTATTCCCAGTCTGGACGTCAGGAGCGTAATTGGCAGAATCGTTGTTCATGTTTCATGAGATTTGTGTCGTTTGTTTCATGTAAGTAAATATTGGGTAGGCTGCTTTTAACACTTTCTAAATATTTCCCAAAAACTGAGATTTTTTCTGCATCATTTTATGTCGTTCTGTCCCACAAACTGGCCCTTTTTTTGTGTGCAGACGAATGACACCGCAGTCTGTATTTTGAGCATTGTTCCCCTATATCACAGACTGCTAATGTGACAGCTGAATGTAATCCCATAAACTGCCTGTCGGCCCCCGGGGCCGGGATTATACGCCTTATTATCTGCTATTGAAACTAATTCTTTGTACCGTGTCTGCTCCGTATAGTTTCGTGCCGAACCCGCCGTATACACGCAAACCGGCAGAATGTTCTTTTTGTGTTTTTCATTTACAAAAAGCCAAAGCCTTCCACGGTAACCATTCGGTGGGGCTTATTCGCTAAACTGTGAGGTTGCAGGTGAATACGTGCAGGATCACAACCCCAGATGCCACCGGGCCATGTATAACATATATATATATATATATATGTGGGCCCCTGCATTAAATGGCGTTTAGCAATTATGGCACAAAGTAGTACAAGCGGCACAGTCTCTGTCGGAGTCGTGGGATTGCTTCTGCTGTTTGCTCCGCGTTTACCGTTTCAATGCGATATCTGATGTTTCGATGAGATATCTGATGTTTGATGCGATATCTGATGTTTGATGCGATATCTTGACTGTTCATGCGATATCTGATGTCGTGCGATAATCTGCATGTTTCGATGCGATAATCTGGATGTTTCGATTCCGATATCTGATGTTTGATGCCAATCTGATGTGTTGATGCGAATCTGATGTTCGATCGATATCTGATGTTTCGATCCGAATCTGATGTTTCGTTGCGATTATCTGATGTTTCGATGCCGATATCTGATGTTTTCGATGGCCGATATCTGATGTTCGATGCGAATCTGATGTTCGATGCGATATTCTGAATTTCATTGCGAATATCTGAATGTTTCGATGCGATATCTGATGTTTCGTTGCGAATCTGATGTTCTCGATGCATATCTTATGTTTGATGCGATATCGAGTTTCCGATGCGAGTATCTTATGTTTTGAAAGCGATATCTGATGTTTCATGCGATACTGATGTTTCGATTGCGATATCTGAATGTTCGATGCGATATCTGATGTTTTAAGCCGATATCTGATGTTTTTGAGCGATATCTGGTATGTATTCGATGCGCATATCTGATGTTTCGATGCGAATATCTGATGTTTCGACTGCGATATCTGATGTTTTGGTGATTCGATATCTGATTGTTTGATGCGATATCTGCATGTTTCGATGCGATATCTTAATGTTTGAAGCGATATTCTGATTTGATGCGATCATCTATTGTTTCGTGCGATATCTGATGTTTCGATCGATATCTGATGTTCGATCGCATATCTGACTGTTTTGAAGCGATATCTGATGTTTGATGCGATATCTGATGTTTCGATGCGATATCTGATGTTTCGATGCGATATCTGATGTTTCGATGAGATATCTGATGTTTTGATGCGATATCTGATGTTTGAAGCGATATCTGATGTTTGATGCGATATCCGACGCCTTCTACTTTTTGATATTCTGCACGGATTTTTTCGTTCTCCAAACGTCTCGCTGCTCCCACCGATCGGCTGACTCAGTCGGCAGACACGCGCACCGCCGGTCTGTGGGGGGGCTCTGTATGGACAGGCTGCTGGGCATGCGCGTTGTATCGTATTAAGGGGGGGGGCTTAGGCCACAATCTGCTATTGTCAGGGACGATGCGCCCAGTTCCACCTCTAATAATTTCCATTTTCAGACACGATGTGCCTGCGCCGACACGTCTGGCAGTCAAACCCAACCCTTGACTTGTTTAGAGAAGGAAGAGTTTGGCAGCGGTTCTGAAGAAAATAGAGATGTATTTGCTGATGTCATTTGTGTTTTGTGGAGGATGGGAATCTCTGGGGCAAAAAGCTTCCTTGGCGGTGATGGGGGTAGAACCTGTAATTAAGTGTAAATTCATATCAAACAAATAGCTCTGTGTAATGAGTAATTATATGTCCGGGGCCGGGGGGCGATGGGAAGATCTGACTCCGCGGCCCGTCTGGGAGCTCAACGTGCTTCATATTGGTTTCACGTTATAAAAGGGGGCAAAGTGGGCCGAGAAGCAGGACCTCCGGTTGCTATGGTGATTGCTCGGTTTTTAACTGTGTCTGTGCCTCACTATGATATCCTGAGTGCTCCAGGACCCCCCTCGAGCAATAAATATCTCTCGGCACCTTGGACTTCTCCATGGGACCCGGCTGTTTGTAGACCAGCGAGGGAAAACTGAACCGTGGAGAATCACGCAAACCAGGATTTACAAAGTGCGAGTGAGCGCGGGCCGCCCGCCACGACACGGCTGCCTCTCAGGAGACGTCCCGAGGCCTGAAGATGAATTGGTCCGATGTAAATGACAGATATTTCCACGGCTCTGGTGACTCCCGGAGTGACTTTACACTCGCTGTCACTCTCTGATGGTTCTCTAGCTGGGTCTCGTCATGCGGTTTAAACGTCTCATCGGTCTCTGGTTCACAATGAGTTTTCAGAAACACAGACTTTTGGAGCGTCTGGGTCGAAATGCCCGCGCACCCACATGCAGAGTGAAAATCCCAGTGGTGAAGGAGCTTACACTCTAATGACTAGACCCCATTTCCCGCTCAGAAAGGCAGAGCGTGGCTCACTCGCCACTTTTTCGGGGTGAGATTAGGATGGCACATGTCCCCTCCACGGGCACCTGCGTTCGGGGGTATGTGGGGGGGGCAGTTAGTGCTGGGATCGGAGCAGATTGAGAAGCCCATTCCGCGACATTCACCCCGTCTTTTACCCCACTAAATGCCCTCCGATGCTTCTTCTAACACATAAGACCCTAAGTGTCAGGTGGGCGGCCCGTATTCCGGCCAGCTGGAAACCGCTTGATCCCGACATCTAATTAATGGCTGCCGACCAATACCAGCCCAAGCCCACCATTGGTTACGGTGGCTCTTCTCTGATCCCTTTGTATAGTGATACAGAGTATCTCGCCCTCCAGTTCCTTGAGTGAGGAATCCAGTTAATAAATCGCTTCCTCCGTCAATCATTATGTATCAGCGGCCACGTTCGTTAACCTCGGTCTGTTTAATCAGCACATCGCGGGGAGAAGCCCCTACAACCTGGGGAGCCGCACAACATGTATGTATGTATGACACATGTGACACAGGACCACTTTTGCTGGCCCCCATAGGCTTCAAGATTACCGCTTCTGTTTTTGTACCTACAGAACACATGAGAGGTTAGCGTTTCCTCGCGATGGTTGGAAGAGACCGAAGCTCCCGCGGTTCTGCCCTTTAATGTCACAAAAACGCCACAAGACAAGCGATGAGAACGCAAGAGCTCGGTGTTGTCTCGCGGTGACTTCCCGGCGAAGAAAAATGAAGAAAATGGTGAACTCTGGCATTGAACACGGCGGTTTTGCCCGCAGGATGGATGGGAGCCTAGGCCAAGTGAAGGGGGGCCCTTGGCGGATGTGATATCAGGATAGGGGAAGCCAATGTCCATGGCGAGGTTTTGTGGCAGTCATGATTGATTGTGGGGTATTTAGTAAAATGTCCTCCCCAATGTTGCTGTCTACCACCGCCTTTACCCCAGGAGCAAAGATCCCTGGTCAGCGGGGCGATGGCGTCCCCTTGTGAGGAGCGGGACTAGGTGTAGGTCTGATACCGCGCAGGATGATTTCAGTGCTGGGGACGGGAGGTGGATTTGCCTCGAGGGCACCAGATTCTCTACAAAACTTCAGAAGGTTTAGGGCGGCTTTGGGGTTTAACCTCTGAACCAAACAGGGAGTATAATTCGGTGATGTCACAGCATGAATAGGAAGAATATGACCTCATTCAGTAGGACGTCTGGCTGATAATAACATATAATTTATTTTACTCAATTGCCATTTTAATGAAGTTGAGAGATGAGTCAGACATTAATTACATCCCCATTCACAGGACTGGAAAACACCAAAATCATATAAAGTTCGCAGAATTGGCTGTGTGCAGATGTAATGTGTACAGGTGTAATGTGTACAGGTGTAGTTTGTACCGGTGTAATGTGTAAAGGTGTAATGTGTATAGGGTGTAATGTATACAGGTGTAATGTGTATAGGGTGTAATGTGTACAGGGTTATTGTGTATATGAGTGTAATGGTTGTACAGGGTGTAGATAAGATCGGTGTATAGGTGTAAATTTGTGTAAGGTGCTAGGTTATAGATGGTTGTATTGGGTTTTGGTTTAAAAAATGTGTCAGGTGTAGATTATAGACAGTCTATAGGCTGTAATGTGCTTACAGCGTGTTAGGTATAGCGGATGTTTACGTGTAATGGTAACAGGTTGTACGTATAGACGGTGTCATGGCGGGTAATTTTTGTACAGGTGTTTTAGGTTATTAGACTGTGATAGGTATGTATATGTGTACATGTGTAGAATTTATAGACAGGTTATGGGTGGAATCTGGTGTAAGGTGTCAGGTTTTATATAGACTGTGTTAGTAGGTTTTGTAATTGTTGTACAGGTGTTGAGGTTATAAAACCGTGTATAGGTTGTAATTGTGTACATGAGTGTTAGGGTTATAGACAGTTTGTATGTGTGTAATTGTGTACAGGGTAGTATTATATTAGACCGTTTGTATCGTTTTTTGTTAATGATGTACAGGTTGTAGGTTATAGACGTGTTAATTGTACAGGTGTTGCCGTTATAGACTGTGTATTAGGTGTAATTGTGTTCAGGGTGTTAGATGACATTAGACGGTGTAATAGGTGTAATGCATTGTACAGGTGTAGTGATTAGACGCGTGTTTAGTGTTAATGTGTAACAGGTGTATGGTTATAAGACGGGTCTGTAATGTGTACAGCCGTCGTGGTATTAGACGTGTTAGGTTGTAATGTGTAAGGTTGTGGTTATTAGACGGGTGTTTAGGTGAATGTGTACAGGGTAGTTTTAAGACCGTTGTTATAAGTGTAATTGTCTGTTAAGGTGTGGGGTTTATAGACTGTGTCATGGTGTTGTCATGTGTTACAGGTGTGGGTTATAGACTGTGTATAGATGTATAGTGTACAGGTGTAGTGATAAGCGGTGTATCGGGTAATTGTTGTACAGGTGTAGTTATAGACGGTTTGTAATGTGTCTAACAGAGTGATTGGTTAAATTGTAGACTGTGTATTAGTGTATGGTATCATGTGTAGGTTATAGATTGGCTGTATAGGATGTTGTGTACAGGTGCTTAGGTTATAGTATGGTTGTATAGGTTAAATGGTCAGGTGCTATGTAGGTTATAGATGGTTTGTATAGGATGTTAAATGTGTACAGGTGTTTTGGCTTATAGTACTGTCATGTATAGGTGTAATGTGTACAGGTGGGGTTTATAGATGTGGTATTAGGTGATAATGTGTACAGCGTGTAGAGTTATAGACCGTGTATAGATAGACCGTGTATAGATGTAATGTGTACAGGTGTAGGTTATAGACGGTGTATAGGTGTAATGTGTACAGGTGTAGGTTATAGACGGTGTAGACAGGGCCGGGTATCGTGGTTCTCCCTGTGGGTTTTATTTCTGAATTTATTAACAGTCAGGTTTTGTTCTCTCTGTATTTTTACAGCTGGGATATTTTCCTTTGAGACAAACAACCGAGACAAAGGTGAGTCGGCTGCCTGTACACACCTGGCAACAGATCGGTAACGCAATGTGTGTTTGGCACAGGCCGGCTCGCGTGTAAAGGGGCCGCGTTCTTGGTTTTATACATTATTTCATGTAACAATTAGAAGGAGGCTGGAGGAGGTTACTCAGGGGCTGTATGGATGCTATATGGTGGCTGCACATAATGCTTTCACCATTGGCCTCATATTTGTGGGATCATTGTGCATAACTCCCAAGTGTCCCGATATTGGTTACTCAGTCCCACTCTAGTCCCTATTGCCCTCACCTGATGCCCCCTTTTCCAGTTCTGCCAAAGGTCTTAATCATTGTAAATGCTGTAAGTACATGACATTTATTTATATATAGCGGCAGCAGATTCCGTAGCGCTGTACAATATCTATGATCTGGCTCCGGCTGAGTAACTTCTGCCCCATACCCGCCTGTATATAGATTCTGCCCCCTGGCCGAGGCACAGACCATGGGAAGCACGGACCCCATTCATTCATGTATAGACTCTTCAGACAGGCCCGGGCTGTATCTCGGGCAGACTCAGTGGGGACGGTGCCAACGGCGGTAGTAGCGCACCGTGCGGCAGATCCCGGCACGCATCACCCAAGGCATCCCTGACAAAGACTGCATTCATTCTCCGGGCACCTTCACAGCTCTCGCCTTTTGTCTAGAAAATCTGATTAAGTTTCATGAACAGAAGACAGACTCGGTCTGATTAACGTGACGGAGTCTGAGACGTGTTAGCCTGGCACATGCGTGTAGATGCCGGGAGAGCGGGTTTCCCGTCTGCGTTAATACAGAAAATGTAGCATTTGTATGAAAATGACGACTTATGATTAGAGGGTAAACCGTATTTATACCTCTGTGCCATATGATATATGTTCATATACATGGTAATTACACGCAGCGGCGCCGGCCTCCTGGGGTCATCGCGTGAAATAACCGGGAACGCAGTATATATATATATGTATGTATATATTATTACATAGTAACCGGCGAGGCGGATAGGGTGACTGGTGTTTGTATAAGCGTAGCCCCCCGGCCAGTCACGTGGTTTTGTTTTCGTTCACGGATTATTTTCGCTGGTAAACACCGGTTTACGAGCAAAATGTACAAAAATAGGGATTAAAAAATGTCTTGACTCGTGCGTTTCCTGCAGAATGGTAACGAGGCGTCCGGCGGGTCCCGCGTCTGCGTGCCGAGTCAGAGGAATTAGAAGCCACAATAGTTTAAAAGATTATGGCGCTTATCCGTGAGTGTGCGAGTGAATGAGCGAGTTATTCATTGCTGTCGCCGAGGCCCACTCGCTGCAGGCTTTTCCAGACTCACGAAAACACGCTTTGTTATGACACGTCACGCGCCGTCATGTGCCGCGAGGCGGGTTTCTCCGTTCTCGTAAACACCGCGGCCGGGGGTCTCGTTTAGCTGGCTAGTTTGGGGCGCTCAGCAATAAAAGTCCGAACGTGATAGTTTCTGATAACGTTTGAGGGTCCTTTACACGCTCCGTGACCCAAACAACGATACCCACGACGGAGGAAGCATCCAGGGGGCCGGCGGAGACCGTAAAACGCCTGAAACGATTACCTTTCACCAGCAGTCACACAACATGGTCCTGCGACTCCGCTTCCCTCTTCCATGATTCCTCGCGTTAAATGATAAGAAGCCGGCTCCCTTTATGAGAATTCTTACAGAAATACCACCCGTGGGCTGGGGTCTGACGGGGTCTGATGGGGTCTGACGGGGTCTGACGGCGCAGGGGCTTCCTAACCTGCACGCTGTTTCATGAAGATGACAATCACCTGCATTCAAGGAGCGATGCTGCTCCCTTAGTCTTGTGTAGAGATACACACAGCGACCGCTCAGGATCACACCGGGTACGTTAATAGCCGGCCCAGGTGGTAAGATGGACCTGAAATGGGAGCAGACATGGAAGAATCGCGCATGCGTGGCGCTGGACCTCAGCAGATGCGGAAAACGAGACAGAAAAACCAAAGAACGAATGCATCGGTTTGCAAGCAGCAAAACGCACCGGCGTCCGGGCAAAAGTAACTCCCATGTGTGTTCTGCATCAGCCTAGGGGTTCCTTTAAAAAATACGAATGAAAAAGTAAAAGCTTGGCTTTAAAAAGCAGAATGTAAATCCCTGCGAGGATGCCGTGTGCTGCGCTGCCCCCTGCTGGCGGGGGCGCAAACTGACGCCACAGCGCACAGACCCAATACTATCATTATTATCATCATATTTTATCTATATGACCCAACAATTCCCGCAGCGCTTCTCACAGAACGAGAACCGACAGACATTAGGGAAACAGGGCTTGGCTCGTGAGCTTACAATCTAGAGGAGCGTTTCAAAACATATCATGTTAATTGCTCTGAAACCCTACATATCTCCCAAGACACCGTTTATCGGCCGCAGGAAAATATTTCTTTCTATGTATTTTATTATTTCATTATTTTTAATTTATCTCCAATAATCCGGTTAATATTCATTCTCTGTATATTCTGCTCAGACGTGACATCACGTACACATCATCACGATGTAATATTCTCTGCTATCCCTCACAGTGTCTCTATGGCCGGCTGAATGGATTGTAAGCTCTCCTGTCCTTGTCCAGAGCTCATACCGCAGGCTGTCGGGATTCCGAATGAGAAAAGAGGAACTTCTTCCCCACGGAGTCTTTGAGTTCTCAGCAAAGCCTGTGGAAAAGGTCTCTTCTGCTGCGACGAGCTGTGGGCAGTATCTGAACCTGCGCAGCCCCCTAGCATGCAGGCCTCCCTTAATGGCCATCCATGTCTTTGTGTCCATTGGTCAGCCTGCTCGATGCCACGTTAGCCCAAACCATCTCTGATGTGGCACCGGGGAGCCCGGGAATCTGCCTTTGACTCTGCTTGGATCACCCTGGTGTACCAGGCGTCCGGTTGGAAACATCCGGGTGAAACCATGCCGTGTGTCGGTTGTAAGGGTTGGATCTGTCCCTCGTGTCCCATTTCAGGGTCCTCCAGAGGGGGAGCGAGACAGAGTTCCTGACGGAGACCTGCGTGGTGTCTCGGGGTCCTGTGGACACGGTTACACGGCGGTTACACGGCGGTTACACGGCTCTCAATCTCTCAATAAGCCCTTTGCCGCCTGTGGTGGGGTTCTCCTACGTAACTGCGCGCTTTACTCGTGAAGTGGAAAACTGCCCTGTGATGCTCAGCTGGCTTTGGCCAATGGGGGCCACACCTTGGCCACTTAATACGGCACAGGAAAAATCTCTTCCCTTGATGGTAAGATTTCTGAGGCTCCGTCGTCCAGTCTTCTGTTTCGCCTTATTACCTGCAGCGATGGTGAAAGCCGGCCGGTCGGAAGAAAGGCTCCAAAGTGATCTTGGTGCCTGAAGCTTTGCCGAAGTCTGGACAGAGCTCTCACCGCCAGGCGGTCTGCGCGGCGCGCGGGGACATCGTGTAGAGCCAGGTCTTTACCGCTGTCCTGTGTCCATCTCCTGGCGCGAGATGATGGGGTACACAGGACTCAAACCCTCAAGCAATCCAAAGCTTTCTCTGACCAGAGCAGCTTGGACCTTGGAGCGGAGGGTGTCCCTAACGCCCCTAGGCCAGAAATGGCGCAGGTCTGGTCAGGGTGGGCAATCTGATGACGCCTGTAACCTGCTTGCTAATACCTTAACTGGAATCTTCTGGTCCGCATTAAGTTGGTATAAAACCCTCTCCCAGCGCAGGAGGCATCTTGCCTTCCGTCGCCATCTCCTCATACAGCCTGAGAAGGTCTCTGTGGGGCGCGAGTCTCTGCCCGGGGTCCTACCCCTGGGAAGGATCTGGTGGCAGAATGCAGTTCCTCCAGCGTAATGGGGGTGTTCAGCTTTGCTTGGCCTCCGGGGAGTTGGGCTGAGTAACCGTACTCCATTCCTTTTGGATCCCGTCTCGCAGCTTGGTCAGCGGGGTGGAAGAGCTTCTCAGGGATCTCCTCCTCAGCGCAGAAGATGGATTCCTCCTCAAAGTGCCTTTTCATGTCCTTTTTATTCTCCTCCGGCTCATCCTTCCACCCACGCTGTTAAAGGTCCGGCTGGGACTGCAGCTTGTGCTGCAGCCTTCTGAAGTCCTTCTTTCTATCACTGGAAGCTGCGGAGCTTGGCCTCCCATTACTGAGCCGCGGAGGAGAAGTGGCCCTTCTCAGCTTCCTATCTCAATAATCACAAGAGCCCCGGCGACAAAACGTTCTCCGCTCCTAGAACAGAGGGGCATCGGGAGGAGAGAGGGGGCATCATCGGAGGAGCAGAGGGGGAGGGAGGGGGCATCAGGGGAAGAGGGAGGGGGCATGAGGGAAGGAGAGAAGGGCATCAGGGATTGTTGGCACAAAGAGGGACTGTCACAATAAATAGGGACACATGTATGGTGTGGGATAAGCAGTGATATCGCTTATTAATGATACATTTCTGTTGAGGACACAGAAATCGTCATGGTAACGCAGTTCTAAGATCATAGAGATTAGGGCTTCGTTAGCCTCTCGGATAATCCTTTTATCTCGCAGCAGCTGCCTCCTGTTTATTCAGTAAAAGCCCCGCATCTGCCCCGTTCTTCCCGGAAACGGCCCCGGGCCTGACGCCTGAGGGTGTGAGAGACGCGCTGGTGGGGCTTATTCACTAAAGCAGGAGAATCGCATGCAATAATACATTATACAGGGCGTCTCACCGATTTATCTATACATTATACAGGGGCCGGTCACTGATTTATCTATACATTTTATACAGGGGGCCGAACTTCGCACTGATTTATCTATACATTATACAGGTGTGCATCTCACGGCGATGAGTTCAACTATAGCATTAGTATGCAGGGGCCGGTACGTGATTCATCTATAGCATTATACAAGGTGGGCGCCGGTAGCTGTATTTGATCTATTACATTATGACAGGGCGTTGCGACAGAATTCCTATACATTATACAGGGGCCGGGTCACTGATTTATCTATAGCATTAATGCCGAGAGGCGTTGCTGCACCGATTTAAATCTATACATTATACAGGGGCCGGTCAATGATTGTAATCTATAGCATTAAATAGCAGGGGCGCGGACTCACTGGATGTTTATCTATACATTATAGCAAGAGGGCGTCTGCACCGGATTCAAAACTATAGCATTAGTAGCAGGGGCCGGTCACTGATTTAATCTATTACATTTATACAGGGGCCGGACTCACTGATTTATCCTATAAATTATAGCAGAGCGTCTCGACTGATGTTATCTAATACATTTATTCATGGGGCCGGTCACTGTTTTATCTAGGTACATTATACATAAGAGGCGTGCTCACTGATTTATCTATACAATTCATAGCGAGTGGGCATCTCACCGATTTCAACTATATCTAGGTTTATACACGGGGGTTGGTGCTCTGATTTTAATAGCTATACATTATAGCAGGGGGCCGGCCATAACTGATTTATCTTACTACAGTTAGTAGGGCGGGGCCGGTCTACTGATTTATGCATATACATTATACAAGGGGCCGGTCACTGATTTATGCTATCACATTATAAGGGGGCCGTCACAATGGAATAAAAATAATTATGCAAAAAATTCACCTTTGATTAAAACACTTTTTATTAAACAAGGCGGGGCCCGCGCGGTACACTGATTTAAGCCTATTACATTATACAGGGGGCCGTCACTGATTTAGTTAGTAGCATTATACAGGGGGCGCGGAACACCGAGATGGGGTGATTTTAGCTATAGGGCATTATATCAGGTGGCGCGGCTTGATGAGTGTTATCTATACATTATACAGGGGGCCGGCTCGTTGATTTATCTATACATTATACAGGGGCCGGCTTGCTGATTTAAGATTTGCCCTTCATTACTTGGGAGTTTCTATAATCCTGCGCGGATAATCTGGCCCGGTTCGGACCGGCCTGGCACCTGCGCGGTTTTGTTGGATAATTGAAAGTGATCTTTACAAAATGCGTAAAATGTTAGGAATTCTGTGAAATGCTGAGGTTTGAGGCAGACTCTCCCCCGTAAGCCTGCTGTCTGACCAGTAGATGGCGACAAACCCGTAAGAGAAAGCATTAAATCTGAAGAGGGGACCTCTGAGGTTTTTGGTTTTTTTTAACCGTTTCAGAACTGGTCTCTCCAATGTTTCAGAAGCCGCTGTGGAGCGTTTTCTCTGTGCTGGGTGAGCGCGCCCTGCAGCCCCGACTGCCTCCTGCCCGTGCGTTTGGTGCATTAACGTGGCGCTCAGAGTAATGTAGGGTCACGCGGTAGATTAAAGGTAAGCGTGTTGTATGATTAATGATGGCCCTTCCGGCGGAATCATTCTGTATTCTAGAGCTCGTTTCACAAGTAATCGTAAATTTATGTATTAAAAACCTGATCACCCCAGAAATAAAAGCTGTCGTCATTGTGGAAAAAAATTACATTTCCATGACGACCAGCTGAAATCGGCGAGCAAGACGTAACCCATGGTGAGAAATCCTTCACTAATGGCAATGGCTTCATCTTAAATTATATTAGGAAGGCAGGGGGCTGCGCATGTCTGCCCCGCAGAGCTTACAGTCTAACCTAAACCAATGACAGGAAAGTAATTATCACGTGCAGGAAATGGCTTTATAACTAAACTGTAAATAAACCCATTCTAGCCCCGCCCCGGCCACACCCACTGAAACGAAAGCGCCCCTCCTAACCACTCATCTGCGAACACCCCTGCCACAGCCAACATGGCAGCTGCACACGCCTTCTTCCTCACTCCGCCCACTAGCCTGGCCCTTTTGTGCTTATTGGTGGAGAGCTACTTTGATGCAAAGAGGAGGCATCAGTAGGTGGCTGTGGGTTCCATTGGATGGGTGGCGGTAGAGCGCACGTTGATTGGCTGGCACTGACACTCCGCGAACCGACTTACCCCATTGGCTGGAAAGTAGGTTAGTGTGCGACATTTACTGAGGGCAGAAAGTAGGTCACGGACGGCGGCGGCTGCAGGGTGAGTGCGAGCTCTTGGGAACAGAGGCAGCTCCTTCACCGGCGCATTGGCAGAAGGTGCTGTGTGTTTTTGGGACCCCTCCTTGGCTCCCTGGTATGTGAGGAAGCAGATGTGTGGCCCCTGGTGAACGAGGAAACCGTTGCGTCGCTCCTAACGCGTGAGTAACCAGATGTGCACCCCCCCGACGTGTGAGGAGCCCCATTGTGTAGCCCCCCTGACGTGTGAGGAGCCCCATGTGTGGCCCCCACTGGGATACAGGGTGCCCTTTTGAATACCCCCTACTTATATGGATGCCTGGTTTGAGCCATCAGTCTGCCTGCTATCTACCCTCTATACACGCGTGTGGCAGTGCCCGCTGCGTGTCACGGTGCCATTAATTCTGGATGGGTACAAAGTCTCTCGCCTTCCGCAGGGCTCTCTCACTTGGGGCCCTCATGACGTTGGCCGGATGCCCCCTGCGGGTCGTCGCCCGTCCCGGGTAATTCTGTATGTTGTGCGTTTTCTGAATGACAGGAATCTGGTGAAATTGTGCTGTGATTGGCTGATTCAGGATACAGATCCCGGATCTCCCTGCCGTGTCCTGACGTCTTTATTTATATAGGGGGCTTCACGGAACGTATATGTGAGAAAACAGGGAGACGAGGCAGGGCCGGCCATAGGGATTACAATCTCTAGTTTTTTCACCCCAAAAACCTTCCTCATTACTCTCAGCCAGCCCGGCAGTCGTGGGATATACCGTCACGCTGTACCCCCTTCTCCAGCTCCTGGTAAACCTGCGCGCCGCCGGTCTGTAGCCCCGGATTCCGTGTTGGTTGCCGCTGTATGTTCGGCACAGCGGTCTCCTGTTGGGTAATGTTGTATGGCTGCGGATCTGTAGCCCGGAGCAGTAGGTTCCGTGCCGGATCCGCATGCAGCCGTTTTGGGGCCGTTTACATTAAGTCTCGGTGCTGGCTGCGGTTATTTTCCGTGTCTGATGCCGTGTATACAGAATTCTTTGCGGTGGGACACGCGTGTGGCTGTCCGTGGTATTTGCATGTGGCGTGTTTGGGCACAGTGTCCCCCCCTGCCCCCCCAGACATCTGGGTCAGTGGGTTACCGTGAGACGGAGGGGGAGAGACGTTCCCCCCCCGGGCCATCACGGCGTCCGTGTTCTCTGCTGAAGGTATGTTTTGTCGTGTGTTGGGAGTGACTCACTGGCGTGTAAAGATGGAGGCTGTTAGCGTGACGCTCGTGGGGCTGTTAGAAGCGGTGCGTTTAATTCGCTGTTATTAACGAGCTCTGAGTCACCGCTTTCCTGTTTTTATGTCTGAAGAGGAGACTGTTATGGCATCGCTTGTAACCCTTCGGGTGCCAGAGGGGGGGTAATTCTGAGCTGCCCCGGGGCGGTGGGTGATCGGCCTCGCTGTGCTCCTGATACCCCCGTTCCTGACCGGGGGGGTTTGTATCTGTGTGCAGTTGGGTATTGGGGTCTCTGATGATGTACACAGTGCTGTGCCGTGTTTCTTGAGGTGACAGGACTGGGTGTATTTGCCCCGTGTCTCCAGGACCGCTAGCGGGGGCAGAATATGTGAGCGGTGCGCTGCCCCCCGCCGCTGCCCCCCCCCTCTAGTGACAGCAGGGGCCCTTGTGCAACCCAATTCATATCGCCGGATCAGCGGTTACCCGGCAACCAGCGGCAATCGGACATAGTGAATAGCGATGAAACGTCTCGTCTCCCGGCGATGGAGCGGAGACCCCCGGGCGGGCAGGGCCCCCCCAGACAGACGGACGGACGTTCCGGGCTCGCGGTTGGTAACATCGTGCGCCTCGACTGCCATCAGGAATTGGTCTGAAAAACTGATAAATATTGAAAATATAACGGAAAATATTCTGCTTGTCGGAGTCTCGTGAGAAGCTGCTGTAGAGATGAGCAGTTTTGGGGTATCAGCCGTAAAACCGCCCCCCCCCCCCGAGTATAAACCGGCGCCCCGGCCTATGTATTAACCCAGAATCGCAGCCGTACGCTCCGGTGCAGTAATTTGGATGAACCCGCTGGCCGGGGGAATTAATCGAGGGGTAAATGATCGATCGGGGCGCTCGTTGTGGGGGTCGGCGACTGAACTTGGGGTATTTAATGATCGCCACGCTGCCGGTCGGCGGATGCGGTTCTTTGTCAGAAAAAGGGACTGGAATCCAGTGAAGTTGTGATGTCATTGGTTGCGTGTACCACGGGTTCCATCATATTACATGTTTCATGTTACATTGTAGATTGTGTGCAGGGACTCCGTACATCCAGTTTTTGGACGGTGGGCTGCGGGGTCTCTGGCACAGAGGTTGTGGGGAGACGCGTTTTCCAGGCTCCAGCCGCCGTAGGGTTAATTCTCAGGGAGGACAGGGCAGACGGATGATGAAGCCGGAGGGTTAATCCCCGGCGGTTCCCGGCGTTCGCCGTCTGTGGATTTGTTGGTCATTTGGTGTCAGGTGGGCCCTGGTTGCTAAGTCGTCTGCTGGCCGGTCTGTCCCCGGCGTTATGGCTGAAGGGGGCAGTCTGTGGGTAATCCCAGTAATACCCCCTAAAGCTGCTCACAGTAATCTCAGCCGGGCCGGGTGTTCCGGGGCATCTATAAGATGTCTAGAATCTGTTATTCGTATCGTCTTCGGTGTAAACCTCATTCATTATGGGGTCTGTCGCTCGCCGGGTGCACCCTCCGGGGTCTGTCGCTCCGGGTGCACCGTCCTACGGGTCTGTCCGCTGCGTGCACCGTCCGGGGATCTGTCGCTTGCGGTGCACACGCCAGGGTCTGTCGTGCGGGCTGCACGTCCGGGGTCTGTCACCGGGTGACACGTCCGGGGTGCTGCTGCCGGGTGGGGTTGCCCCGTCCGGGGGTCTGTCGCGGCGGGTGCACGTCCGGGTTTGTCGCTGCCGGGTGCACCGTCGGAGGCTGTTCGCTGCCGCTGGCACCGTCGGGGTCTGTCGCTGCCGGGTGCACCGTCCGGGGTCTGTCGCTGCCGGGTTGTATATTTAACTTCATTTAACGTGCGCCGAGCTCACCAGACTGCGGTTACCTGCCCCGACTGTCCATCCATCCGCCGTCTGGGATCCTCCGCGCCGCGTTTAGTGCGCCGTGGCCTTAATCCACTGATTGGAGTCGCAGGTTTGAGAAGGATTTTGGGGGCCGATTGCCGGCAGAGCCGGGGTCCCTGAACCGTCCAAACTATAAACCCGCGGGCCGCGCCGGCAACAAAACGGGCAAACGGCGGCGCGATTTTATACAGAAGTCGGTAATCGGGAGATAAAGCTGGAGCCGATCCACGGAATGCCACGGAAGAGGCCAAACCGGTTCCCAGTCTGTCGCCCTGCCGTTTATAGGGCGAGGCGCGCCCCGTCAGCCCAAACCTTTAATCCTTTAATATAATTGGCCTCCCGGCGGACCCCCCCGTGTCCCTCTATAGGGACTTTATAACTAGATTGTGCATGCGCTGCGTGTCCGGTAACATACATGACGTGTGATAACGTGTATTCCCTCCCAGACTGTGGCCCCAGGGTTATTAGTGACTTGGGCCCCTGAGTGATGTTATCCTGCCCCACATCCCAGCAGTCTGACATCTGAAATCCCCTCTGCCGGGGCAGATCTTTCCGGGTTTGGGGCTCGTTGGAGGCATCTGGGGGGCATTATTCCTCGGCTGGGTCGGCTGCGGGGGGTTTAATGGTCACTGAGATTTGTATTTGTGGGGGGGATCACATGGGTCAGCGTATGTTTGGGCATGGCGTACGCCCCGTAGACTTGTCTCCAGGTTTCGTCTGCGGCGTGCTCTGCGGTAATGACAACGGGCAAGTTTTGCACTGGTCGGATTTATAGGCTGCCCAGTGAATGTCACAGTAAGAAGCCCATTGATTAGGCCCGTTAACGAATGCTAAAAAGGATGGGGGGTTTCTGGCAGGAAGACTTGATTAATTACCCCTCCCAGCGAGTAAAGCCTGACTCCTTTAATAGTTAACTCCTCGATTCCCGCAGAGGTCCTTGCCTGACCCATTATCCCTCCTTTTTACCCCAGGAGGAGAGAAACGGCAAAGAGAAGCGGCCGGGCTGGAGAGCGGTAAGACGGAGCCGCCGAACGCGCCGACGCTATTGGTCCGTTTTATAGGTCAGTCGATGAGCCGGCCGGCGGGTGCTGATAGCGGCTCCCGCAGGCTGCCGGTCCGGCCGGTTTTGGTAAATGGGTCAGCGTTTTCTGCGGTTTGTGTGATGGCCGGTACCTCGGCGATATAAAAGAGCGGTGGGCGTAATGTGGTGGATTTACCCCCAGAGACAAGCGAGTGCTTAACTGTGCTGTTACCCAGGAGATTGGGGGTAATTGGCATGGGGGGGTAATTGGCTTGGGGGGTTTGCTCGCAGGGGCCGGCTGTGCGTGGAGTCGGTTTGCAGTTTTCCGCAGTGATTTATTGGGTTTGGGGTAATTTCTACTCTTCTTCTGAGGCATTAAAGGCGCCCCCTGAACTGAATACCCGATGCAGTGTGTACGGCGGTGCAGGGGCCCCTGGGTTTGGCCCCCGTCGGCCCGCGGCGGGATTTATTTGACCGGCTCATGTGTGTTCTTTTTCTTCCATTTGTATTTATTTTGTGCCGTTTTCAGGGTTTGAAGCTGTTTAATATAAAGCGGGCTTAGTGTGGATTTCTAGGCCAGCACCGTTACCATGCCAACAAACCCATTTCATAAACACCCGTTCATCTTATTGTTCGTTTTTGTCTCGGTAAAACTGCCAAGAGCCCCGGAGAAAATGTGCCGACCCAGAAAGATCGGCCCCGCCGATTCCCCCCCCCCCGCGCGCCACAGACGTGTCCGCCCGTGACACGCAAGCCATTTCCGTGATTTGGTGCGTTGTTACATGTATTGAGCTGCGTCACGCAGGGTGATTTGGCGCTTTGTTTTCTCATCCGACGTCCCGGCGCTCGCTCTCTCTGCGACGTCCCGGCGCGCGCTCTCTCTGCGACGTCCCGGCGCTCGCTCTCTCTGCGTCGTCGCGCTCGCTCTCTCTGGGACGTCCCGGCGCTCGCTCTCTCTGCGGACGTTCCCGGCTGCTCGCTCTCTCTGCGACGGTCACGGCGCTGCGCTCTCTCGCCGACGGTCCGACGCCTCGCTCTCTCTCGCAGGTTCCCGGCGCTCGCTCTCTCTGCCCGACGTCCGGCCGCGCGCTCTTCTCTGCGGCACGTCCCGGGCGCGGCGCGTCTTCTCTGCGACGTCCCGCGGCGGCGCGCTCTCTCTGCGACGTCCCGGCGCGGGCGCTCTCTCTGCGACGTCCCGGCGCGCGCTCTCTCTGCCGTCGTCCGCCGCGCGACTCTCGTCTGCGTCGTCCCCGGCGCTCGCTCTCTCTGCGTCGTCCGGGCGCTTCGCTCTCTCTGCGTCGTCCCGCCGCTCGCTCTCTCTGCGTCGTCCCGGCTCGCTCTTCTGCGTCGTTCCCGCAGCGCGCGCTCTCTCTGCGCGTCCGCGCGCGCCGCTCTCTCTGCGTCGTCCCGGCGCCTCGCTTCTCTCTGCGGTCGTCCCGCGCGCGCGCTCTCTCTGCGTCGTCCCGGCTGCGACGCCTCTCTCTGCGACGTTCCGCGCGCCGCGCTCTCTCTGCGACGGTCCTCGTGGCCGCGCTCTCTCTGCGACGTCCCGGCGCCGCGCTCTTCTCTGCCGACGTCCCGCGCAGCAGCGCTCTCTCTGCGGACGTCCCGGCGCGCGCTCTCCTGCGACCGTTCCCGTGCGCGCGCTCCTCTCTGCGACGGCCCGGCGCGCCGCTCTCTCTGCGACGTCCCGGCCGCCGCTCTTCTCTGGACGTCCGGCGCTCGCTCTCTCTTGCGACGTCCCGGCGCTCGCCTCTCTCTGCGACGTCCCGGCAGCTCGCTCTCTTGCGACGTCCCGGGCGCGGCTCTCTCTGCGACGTCCCGGCGCGCGCTCTCTCTAGCCGACGTCCCGTGCCGCGCGGCTCTCCTGCCGACGTCCCGTGCGCAGCGCTCTCTCATGCGTCGTCCCGGAGCTCGCTCTCTCTGCGTCGTCCCGCGCCGCTCGCTCTCTCTGCCGACGTCCCGGCCGCGCAGCGCTCCTCTGCCGACGGTCCCGGCGCGCGCTCTCTCTGCGTCGTCCCGGCGCTCCGCATCTACTCTGCGTCGTCCCGGCGCTCGCTCCTCTGCGTCGTCCCGGCGCTCGCTCTACATCTGCGACGTCCCGGCGCGCGCTCTCTCTGCGTCGTCCGGCGCTTCGCTCCTCGGACGTACACCGGCGCTCGCTCTCTCTTGCGACGTCCGGCCTACCCCTAACACCCCCTGCCCCCCCGGCCGGTTCATTAG
>VKOC01003915.1:0-13600 GCA_009364415.1 Spea multiplicata
GGTATATGTGTTCTGTTATCGGTTTATTAGAGGGTATATGTGTTCTGTTATCGGTTTATTAGAGGGTATATGTGTTCTCTTTTCGGTTTATTAGAATGGATTCAGTCACAATTCATTACACCAGTGGCACCCCGAGAACACGAGATAAAATCTACACCAAGGAGAGGGAAGATACATTCCCTTACAGACATTATCATCATCAACGCCAAAATCCCGGCTTCTACCATTTGTCTTTTTTGGGTGGAATGAGCCGGCCTAGGTGCAAATCTCATTAAATGATTCTAAACGGCGTCATTTCATCATTTAACGCGCCGCACAATCCATACAATCATCTTGGCTTTTACAACGGCAGAGGAGAAAGTTTAGAAGCATCAGCGCTACGACTCCCAACAATCACAGCCATAATGAGGTTTGAAGACCTGCAGCTGGGTGATGATATTATTATTAACCCTTAAGGAGCAGCGCAAAAAAAAATCCAAGCCAACCATCTCTAAGATACGCAGCGAACCCAGCCCATGCGCCACACAGCCGTGAAAACATAGATTTTAGGGCGAATCACAACGGGTAAGAGGCTGTCTAGCAGTCACATAAAGATTTTTTTTATCTTAGCTTTGTTCTCTCTGTCTGCAGCCTGGTTGCAGAGAGTAACATAACTTGATAAAATTCAATTGCCTGGTTATAAATACAAATTTTGGATCTGCAGAAGCAGCGGTTTTTTTTTTCGTTTTTTTTACAAATCTCTGTCTTTTTCGCAAATCAGTTTACGCATTACAATTGAGAAGCACTAGATTAGAAGTGTCTACAGAACACGAGAGATAAGAGAGGACGAGAGAAAAAGGGCGAGAGGGGAGGAAAGAGATGGGGAGATGATGAAAAAGAGGAAAGGAGAGAAAATAGAGGGGGGTGGGGGGGAACGAGTAAAAGAGGAGAGGAAAAACTTCATAGCCCGCAACTGACTCGGCACGGGAGAAACAAACCCTCGGCAGAGAGTCCTGACTACGGAAAGACCGTCTAGAGAGAGAGAAGAAAATAAGAGGAAAGGGGGAAATAAAGAGTTGGCGAGAGGATGAAGGGAGGAGAGACGTTCCCATTTGTGCTGCATCTGATCAATACAGTCACAAACCCAAGTCCCCCCCATGGGAGGATCAGCTCACTGGCCAAGCTCCAGGATAAATTTAAGAAGGAAATCGACACTTGGAGTGTATCTGTGGGAGCATTAAATGTTTAACCCTTGTGGCCCTTTTTTTTCCTGTAGAGGATGCCAGGTAAGTTAGCTGGGCCACCACAAGAGAGACTATCGAGTGGAAGTCGATCTTGTGGTCGCACCGGGCAGAATTAAAGTGATGGCTGAACCGATGCGGCTGCCATGGTGCTGATGGCAGGAGGCAGGTTTTCCTCCTGTGATAATCGCCCCCCCAGCATTTCAGCTGCGGTGGATTACAACTCCCAAGATGCTCTGCCAACTGAGCCAGCACAGGGTTCCGTGGGGTACCAGAGAGGATACTAGATTAGAGCTCGTCAATACACCCTTAACTTAATGCATAAGGGGGTGCCCAGCGCAACCCCCCCAATTAGTAGCTACGCTTAGAACTGGCTGCAAAGGTGCAGAGGAGATCGAACCATTTTCCTTCTAAAAGGGGGTCCTAAAACACCCGGTGCCGAGGCGCACTTCTGAATCAAGTAAATACCATTTACAAGTCCTACATATTACTTACAGAGAGGTGAAAACACCCAATACATTATGTTATATATTATCATACGCGATCAGGTGCCATAATCATGTGCGGTGCAGAAGTACGCCATCCTTGGTCATTGACTAAACCGTGTGGTGGCACCTGGGCCAAACCAAATTAAGTTGCGTGGGGGGGCAAAGGATCCCATTAAACTTCACAGTTTCTTTGACATTAGGTTATCGTCTATGGAAATTATTAGTTATATTATAATTTTTTTTTAAAAAAATTGCATATACAATACATAATAATAACAATAATAACAATAAGATAGTTACAGAGATATGTATTGAATAAACATTGTATATTCTTGTTTCTGTGTTATATGCATACAATATACACACCCGGGCATTTCTCTCAGTATGTTTTACATACCTTATTATTGAATTTTCAGATTACAGGGTGACTGCATCTACTATCTAACCATTATGGAAAACGTATCCTGCAGGGATTTAATAAAAATCACTGCTGACCCGCACTATGCATTTTTAATAAGCAAGCATGGTTAAATTGCAGGGTCTGCTCACCGTTATTTAAAAAGCAAAAAAAAAATAAAAAAAACCCCCTGTTCATTTAATCTCTGCTTTAAATCAATGATCAAAAAGCTGTTTAACCCTTCAAGTGGCTTGAGTGGACAGAGAATATACAATACAATGATACTGGGAGCTCAAAGATAAAGGGAAGGAGGCAGCCACTTTGGAAATTGAGTAATGGTTGGGTTTGGGGATCAGAGATACACCGGTATACAGCATTAAATTGGTTTCTTTTTTTTCCCCCTTGCCCTCTCATGTGTACTTAACACCACAGATATAGAAAGGAGATAGACCGGAGTTTGAACTGCTGTAAAGTGTGATAGGAGGCACTTCCAGCCGGTAATGAGCATCCCAATAGGGAATTTATGGGAGGAAGGCATTTGAAGATTCAATAACAGCCTAGTGAGAGGTTATAGAACAATATCGCCCCCTAGTGGTGAATCAGATAAACCGGCGATATGAGATTTCTAGAGACAAAATACCCGCTGGGGGAGTTTATTAGACAGACAAGGATAGTCAGCGTCTGTCACTCCGGGCCGCTGTGGTCTACAAATTTCATCACGCTCAGGCATCCTTTTTTGGTCCTCATCGCTCGTGACTATTAGTGGAAGGCGTGTATATATATATATAGTATATATATATATACACGGTATATATATATATATATACACGGTATATATATATATATTGAAATGTTGCATAGGAGAAAAACAAGAGATCAGAGCTAAGAAAAGATAAGAATGTTGGCTCTGGAGGTTTGTTTATTTATTTATTGTTTATTTATTTAGCGCCCTAAAGTGACGCAAGTGATAGGAATAAGACGCGTCTATATACATAACCAGGGGATGGCTGGTACCGTGTACCCTGGGTGACAAACCGAGCTAATAGCCCAATAATAAAGTGATGCAGAGCATGTAGGATAGATAAGGAAAGGGAGTGCATAAAAAAAGAGCACAGAAAGGCTCTAGTTTGGGTGAAAATGTTGCCTAATTATTCAAGACGTCCTAGTGGCTACACGTGGTACTGCATGCAGTATTTTTAAGTCTGAGCAGTCAAAGAGGGTAATTTCTCCCTGCCCCCCAACGACAGCCTCCTGCAAATAAATGGGAAATCTATCAAATGCTGTCCAAATATTAAAGGTACGTTGTTCCCTTACAGCGGGTGCCATGCCGTTAAGGCGATATATACATAACAGAGACAGAATAAGATCCTTATCGCACCCCCATATCCTCATCTCAAAGCGCATGCGACGCCTGACTCTCCATCAGACGGATTGCGATGACTGCGCATTAACGAGACTGGATTTGGAAGGCGCTCGAACGCATTTGGCTCTGGATGTGCTGTCTCAGTTCTGGTGATATTTTGTGACGTGCTTTTTGAGACTGCTTACTTTAATGTTATTAAAACAGTCTGGCGTTTCGTACCTCGCTGTTGGCAGTTGCGTTTGTGTTTCCGCAGCTGTTTTCATACAACACAGTTTGGATCTTCAATTTTAGTTGAGTAGATCTGTCACTTTGGAAGCCATACATTTGCAATTTAAAGCAGATCTGTCACTTCACTCAAACACTCACGCTTACTGTTTCTGTACACCGAGTAAACCTTTGTAATGCGGTTTACAAAATATAATCATCCGACCCGAGGACCCGGGGAAGCAGGACTTCACCCAGAGACTCCGGGTCAAACCCAGAGAGTTCCCAGGTATGAATATATAAATATATATATATGTATATACCGGTATATATATATATATATATATTAGATTACTTTGCTGACTGTTGAGAGGGAGTGAGGAGAAGGCAGAATAAATCAGTACAAGAAATAGATTAAATAATGCTAGTTCTGCCACCTTCTGCCACAATCTTCACCTTTCTCAAAGTAAATTGGCCCGTTATTTTGAACATGATATGCCTAAAACATAATGTAAAAGAATGTAATTCTACAAAAAAGGGCGACAGATCCGCTTTAATTTTCAAATGCCTCCTCAGGGGGGCAAAATGTGCCCTTCTTGTACTAAAAAAAAAATGCAGCCCCGCAGCCTCTGCGCATGGATCAAGTCCCAGAGTGTACGGCAGCCAAGATGGCGCAAACGTCCCAATGTGATGAGAGGCTGGAAAGGAATTTCTAACATTCATCCCCAAAGCATCTCTTCCCGGTGATAAATGGCACCGGGCTGCGGCACAGATCCACGCGGCGGGCAGCGCCGCACTCTCTGAAATGCGCTGAAGCCAAACCTACTTACTTCGCGGAGAAATATCGGAGAACGAGGCAGTATTTCCTGAGCTCAGTCTTCCAGAAATGATGCTGACGTCCTCAGTGCTGATTAGAACCAGACGAGAAGCGGACCAAGTTCACACGAGGACTGAAGAAGAGAGATAGAGCCAGTTAATTGTTAGCGCATTCTAGAATGCGCGCATATAATAAGAACGTGCGCGGCTACGGTATAACACGTGGACAGATTATAATAATACATACAACCCGGAATATATGTATAAAAGTCACAAAATTATCAGCGTCTATATAAAAATCCACACATCATTACCATTTTTTTTTATTTAATTTCCCCCACCCCTCCCCCAGTTAGCCACAAATTGCCAGGAAATGAGTGACTGAGCGAGTCGCATGCAAAATAAAATTTGAAGAAAGAAAAAAAAAAAAAATCTATGTTATTCCACAGAGTCTATTTATTAAGCAGAAAGATATTTTCTAGACATTTTGATAAATTGGCTTCATAAAAACAGGATTTGGGGAATTGCCGTTCTTCACTGGAGACTTCTTCTCACACGGCGTTTGATAAATCGGGGACGGCAGTTTTAGAGTTTACTTTAAAATTAGAAAAACAATTCACCGAGCATTCGGCTCCGCATTTATTTATGTATTGCTGTCACTAAATTTCATTTCCAGTAGCACTAATCTGATAAAAAAAAATAAATGTTTTGTTTTTATTTTATTTTTTTCCGTGTAGGGCGGGAATTCTGGGGATGAAAATGGATATTGTTGGGAAGGTGTCGTATTAGGTAAACTTGCTTTTAAATAAATACATTTTTTAAAAAAAAAAACCAAAGTGTAATCATAAAATAATAAATCTGTATTCTGTCAAAACAAAACAAAATACCAGGACATCCTGTATGTAAAATAATTACTTTTTTCGTTCTTGTTTATTATATTTTGTGAGTATGAGTATGGTCATGTTCCCATGAGTTATACAATTTTATTATTATTTTTATATAACTAAACAAATATTTAGTGAAAAAAATGTAAAAAATTATTTCATAAAATAGCATTTTTTTATTTGCCCTGCTAGGGAAAAGTATACAGATCCCTGGATATGCCCCCAGCCCAAGTTGATGGACCACCACCCTCTTTGCAGGAGAAGGTGGTGGTCCATCAACTGACCTGTTCCACCCATTCTCAGGACCTTTGGAGTTCTTCATTGCTTCTTGAATAAACCCAACATCTCACCCACATTATCAGCGACCCCGGCTCTTATAATGGGATTTAATAAAAGAGGTGGCCTTGACGTTGGGATAAAGAGATGCCACCAGGTCTGATGACGCAATGATAGCAAAATGATGGATGTAGAAACGAATGTAGCAAAAGATAAACTGGAGAAAAAGAGATGGCCATCAAGACTTGTTGGTTTTTGGTTCTGTTGGATAACGCTTCTCGTGTCTGAGGTTTAGGAGGACCGTGGTGGGACAGGATCTAGACGTTCCTAGCGAGTGTAACCGTAAAGTAAATGTGAAATCGGTATAATAATATTTCTCCTACAGTTACTTGGCATCTGTTGAGTTCCGATACAGATAGATATAATGGTTACGGGGTGGAAATGGAGCGGTGGCTTCGTTTAATCTCGTAGTGCCACCAGCTGGATATCGGTGGAGTTACCTCCAAACAGCGACGCTTAACAGCAGAAAATAAAATAATCCTAGCACGCATTATAGTTACTTCCTCACCGTACAAGACGCTTCATTTTGTTCACGAGTATTTCATGTACATGAAGAGGGAAAACATTAAATGATCTTTGTCAAGAAGGTCCAGGTCGACCACGACAGGACAACTGTGATTGGCGACCACGCTGTCATAACTAACAGGAATAAATTGTCTCCCGGAGTGAATCTCACTGGTAAATCAACAGAATTGTTTCTTGAATGTGCAGAGAGCACAGGAGGAGAGGCAATTCCCAGTAATAACTACAGAAGCGCAAGCATTTCGGTGGTGGGAGTCCACTGAGATAACAAGCTGCCCGCACCGGGAATCGAATCATAAAGTCATCTCCGAGGCTATAGAAAACAGGACAAACTGTGACTATCGGCTTGGAGGTGACAGCGGACAGCTTGCTGTATTAAGAACTTTCATATTCAGAAGCCCAAAATATTTTTGGAAGCCCCCCCCACAGATTAAGCAGGGACGCAAGAACAAAAGAATCATCATTAGCAGTTGCTTCTTTTAGATTGTAAGCTCTTTCGAGCAAGGATCTTCTTATCTGTGCGGTATAGCTTTGAGAAACACGTCACCCCAACATAAATAATAATAATAAAAATGATGCGACGAGAAGCCTCTACCGGCCAGCAATGCCTTCCTTTTTCTTCTGACTGCAGTGCCTGCGTAGCGGCTGCCGCGGACTATTCTGTAATTCGGAGAATTTGCTTACGCAGCACACACTTAACCTTTCATGGAGTGTTAAATCAGAGCGTATCCTCACTAGTTCTATGCCAGTTTCTAAATAAATGATTAACGTGTCTCGCTCCTTCGTCTCAGGACTCGCCCTCCTGCACACACTTGCTTACAAACATAGGAGAGAACCCAACGCCCCCCCCCCCAGCTCGGTTTTATAGGCGGCTGGGTGGTGAAGTTCCGTGGGTTCTGTGTAGTGCGTTGAACGGGTGATTGTGACGCTCACACTAGTCTTTTGTGTTCTAATCATTGTTTCGGGACCAAAACAACCCCCGTCCTCGGGACAAGAACTTCTTCCAGCGCCCCCAGCTGCCATGTTGCTCAACAATTCAAAGGTCAACGAGGGACACCATTGTTTTGGTGGTTGGAGGTATGGCAGGGAGTTACGAAAACATTTTCTACAACTCTTTTTTTTAACTAATTAAGGAACATAAAGGAAAAATGTGTTCTATTTACACAATATAATTTATAAACACATTTCATGCTGTTTCTGTACTGATTCACTCATTCTCAGAAAAAAATCTGAACTTCTGAAGAGGGAAAAAGGGACGGAGAGATTTGGTTTCCAAAGAGGGACTGTCCTGCTAAACAGCGGGACACTTAATATATATATATATATATATATATATATATATATATTTTATATAGGATGCATTAATACAGCCGGTGCATTAGACTTAGTTTCGGGCAACACGCTGGCCATCGAGCTGTTATAATCCACAGCACTCTCAGCCAGCCAAGCAGGGTAATGACAGCTCCAATGCATTAGCAGCTGGAGAAGGTTGAGGTACACGCGGGGAAGTGGTGGATGCTAACCTGGTACGTTATCTAGACCTATTTAGAACACAATCACTATTTAATATCCAATTATAACGTAAATTACTGAATGAAGTTATCTGTAGTATTTTACTGTACTTTATAGCACTGATGGGGTTAACAATGATAAAAAAAAATCTTTAAGATACTGTGTAAGTACCATATTATTGCTTCATTCCAATTTTCCGAGCCAATGGGTTTTATGAGGTCACACGGATAAATTCTGTGGGATAATTTCACGTGTAGAACAGTTGTGTGAAGAGATTCAGGGCTCCTGGCTGAGCCTCTTCCTCTGAGGTCTACAAAATAGAAGCCCCCCCCCAAAATATAGAGTCCCATCCCACCCTCGCTTTTGGCAGTTCAGACTGCGGACCTGCTTGGCAACAAAACCCCCCTAAAATATAATTGAGCTATACAGTGGGGTAATGACGGGCAGAAGTGGGGCATGAAGAGCATGCTAAAGAACGCTTCACATCGCAGAGAAGGTGGCAGAAGAAATACAATTATACGCAGAACACACCGCAGCTGGCAATGGAACTGGTGGCAAGTGCCCCTTTATGGTGGCAAGCTTCTGGCCTGGAGGGCAAGTTAAGCCAGAGTTATCTGCTGCCTTGAGAGGCAGACGGCCCCCGGGGCAGCTCAGCCATTTCTGCTGATAAATGGCCTTTTACAATGCATAGAGAATCCAGAGGGGTTAAACAACAAGTCTCTGCCAAACTCTCCTGCCGGCCCCCTCTTTAATGCATAGACCTTATTAAAGGGTTAACTCGCAGGCACTTTTTTCTTGTTCAATGGAACTAAAATGCAGGTATAGCGGGAAATCAGGATACAGAACAACCTGGAGCAGAACAGTAAATACTAAATACTCATACGTGGAGGTGGGGTTTAGAGCTAAAAATCTACATATAAGAGGGTGGGGATTAGAGCTGTAAATCTGCATATAGAGAGACACGCTACAAGGCTGTACATTTGCATACAGAGAGGATTAATAAGGAGCTCTAAATCTACCTATAGAGAGAAGTGGTGCAGAACTGTAAATCTGCATACAGAGAGGAGTGGTGCAGAGTTACAGATCTCCATACAGAGGAGCGGTGCAGAGTTACAGATCTCCATACAGAGGAGCGGTGCAGAGTTACAGATCTCCATATAGAGAGGGGCGCTATAGAGCTGGATTTTGAGGTGGTTCAGCACTGTAAAGCTGCATGTAAAGCGCATGATGCAGAGATTTAAATCTGCATAGAAGTCGGAATTCAGGCATGGCCCTAAGCAGAGCAGAACATTTATATGAACATCATAGTAACAGAGCTCCATCAGATTCTGTAGCGCTATTATAATAGCTGTATATATGAATGGCAACAAACGTACGCACAGAGAGGAGAGCTGCAGGATGAGAGGATGGAGAGCTGATCACCGGCAAGCATTTGTACCAAAGAGGGCTGTTTTTGCATTAGGGGGTGTGGTTAGAGGTGTGGCTATGGGCAGGGCTCTACCGAGATGTTTTTATGTGACTTTGTAACCAGTTAATAGATATTTATATTTATATGATAATGTCTTTTATTTACACAATTTAATTCATAAAATACATCAGGGAAGGAGAAATGGACAGCTGGACTTGTAATGCAAAGAGGGACTGTCCTTCTTAAAGAGGTATACTTGGGAGGTATGGATACGTGAACCGCGGCATTTAATGCGCAGCAGCACATATGCATTTAGTAAAAGAACTGTGTACCTGCATGTAAAAAGGTGCACTGCAAGAGCGAGAACAAGCAGATAAATACACTGCACAACTGCAGCAAGCAGGTATTGGAAGAGCAGCACCGCAAGCAGGCAAGCAGCGCAGAAGCAGCAGGCATCTTCAGGGGTGACAATGAGTTTGCACTGAGAGTGATGGAAGGAGCTAGAATGTGCAGTGAACATGTATGCTGCAGTGAGGAATTATGTCTGTGTGCCGTATAAATGCATGGCGGGAGGTACATTACAGTTATGTCATATGTCAGTTGCACGGAACCACTCTGATGTCATCGCTGCAAAGTTGCGTAGAAAGGGGCATGTTGCAGGATATTCTTCCCGCATGCTGACATTTTTCGGTTGCAAAAAGGATGACATTTACTGAGCTGTCGTACTTCCCATATCTGCTCATCCTAAACAAGCAGAATTTGCCGGCAGATCCGACTCATTCGGCCCGTCTGGTCGGCCCGTTTAATCAGTCGCTGGTCTCGTCTTAGATTCAGGAGCCATATGTTCATCCCATGCCCGTTTACTGATAAATACTTTGCCCTGCCACAGTTTCCAAGAACAGTATTCCCTACTTTTTCTTCTGTTTCATGTACAGGGGGGGGGGGGGGGAGGGGATGCCTCTTTACAGCAATGCGGAGAGCAACCACTGCAGGATTTTATTCGCAAAGCGAATGTCTGTGATTCTACCACCAGGGGGCTCCCTTCCACCTTCTCAGCGACCGAAATCGCATCTTTCCGTACAGTAAGGCTTGGGGTTGAAACTATTCTTCCCATGACGGTTTATGGGATGGAATTTTGCTCCTGAAGCAGTCTTGAACATTTCGGATCATCAATTATTTATAAAGATACTCTGCAGTGCGTTATAACGGCAGATCGCCTTGTACCAGACAATGGGCATTAAACCAATGTCGTGGATATGTCACAGCTTGACCCTGGGCTTCTGCTCACTTTAATCGCAGGGTGAAGGGGCAGATTTCCAGGGTTCCCAAGTCTTAAGACAAGTCCTTGTTATTCTACACTAACTTAATAACACCCAGGCCCACCAAATGGTCCCGTTCTTACTATCATACCAAAGCTCAAACCAGCTTATTAGTACAAGTGACTAATTAAATCATGTTCTTACTTAGGTTCCCATGGTCTCCTACATCTTGAGACCCGGGAAGCTTTTACCTTCACCAAAAACTATGGAATGATCAAGGTGGGGGAAACTTGAAGTTCCATAATAAGGAGAATGCAGTAACATGATAGTCTCTGAGAATGTGGCCCCAAATGTCTACCTTGTTTGGGGCTGTATGAAAGCTCTGGTATCAGAAGATGCAACACATAGAGGGACTTTCGGTCGGATTGCTTATGGATTTTGGTCATCTGGAGAGTAAAGTGCAGTATGAGAAACTTCCTCAACACTCAATGCTTCCGGTCCAAGTCACAAGGTGAGAGAGCAAATCTACAAACTACTCAGTCTGTATTACCTGGTAGTCTTGTGCATTCTGATTCGTACAAATTTAAATTTTCCTGGAATTTGCCAATTTCATCAATTCGTACGAATCTCAAAAATCGAATGAAAACAATGTAAAGAGCTCCAATTTTAAGCTTGAATTTATTTAGTTCTTTCATTCCCTCACACTCTTTCACACTCTCATTCATGTTTTCTCACACTCTAATCTACCCTCTCTACGCTCTCTCTGAACGTCTCCCTACCTTCTCAGCTGACTTTTTTCATGTCCTTGTCTCCTTGCCGCACAGCTCTGCATCTTCTTGTTCTTCTGTCTTCGTTTTTCTTCATCTGCTGCTCCTTGTGTCTTCTTTCTTCAAACACATCTCCATGGACATAGAAGCCCCAGTGAAATTCTGCAAAAAAGGTGGAGCCTCCAGGCACACCCCCTCCCACGATTGGCCGAACGAGAGGCCAGAGTAATGAAGTAATCTCCCCTTTTGTCCAGGGCAATAGGGCAACAAGTCTTCTTTCCCATTGGACGAGGAAGCCCTAGTCAAACTCCAATTCTGCAAGATTCCGAAACGTCCAAGATTTCAGGATAAAACTAGTGCCTTTGCCTAGCGATGCACAATTTAGTATTTTTGGTTATGTAAATTAGAAAATTCCTAGAATGATTTACAGACTACGGCAACAGTCAATTTACCCTAAGCTGCTAAATGAAGACAAAGTATATCAATTAACCAAAAATTCTTAATAAGAGGTAATTACTCTTCATTTAATAAATTCCGTGGATGGAGATATATATATAAGTAATACAGGGAACAGTCTTCAACTGCGAAATGTCACAAACAGCAGTATTTAACATTTAAAATATTGCCCTTCTGCCGGTTAATTTCTAACCTTCACTCAACATAATCCTATGTAATTATCGCAGTTATTCTGCATCTCAGAATCATCCCAAATTATCCTATTCTTCCAGCCCACACATGTGGTAACACACCTTACACATGATTCATTCCAACCTCCACATAAAGTTACGTTTAAAGAAAGAGCGGAAAAATGCCGCTGATTCTTCTCAACACTTGGGTGATTTTTTTTCAATCAAAATAAAGATTATTGGTTAAAGGCCAACAGATTAAAATATGTGCATGCCTTTTATATTAACACAGAATGTCATCATTATGACGGCTTGTCCCACCAACCAGATATTTAAGGTCAAGTGGACTCTCTCATGAGCTCATATCTCCTATCAAGACTTATCATACAGACTGTAGGAACGGTGGCCAACCAACCACACTTTGATCTACAGGATGGTAAGGATTTAACTTAAAGCCCTAACAACCCCATCAGATGTTTGGCTGTCCCAAGATAAGGTGGCAGCCATACCTATACAAGGTAGGAATGTAGCTAAAGACTTCAAACTTGTACTTTCTCACCAGCATATATCATTAAAAGACATCAGACACTTTGGAGAAGAAGGTCCTTCCTTGTAGACAAGTAGACTTTGTGGTCCAGAAGACCTGTTTAGGAGGAAAAACCGTTGAGTGCCAAGGAGGGTATTGGATGGTGCGTAGAAGCCAAACAACCCTGCTCGTTCCTCAATGGCAGGACAGATTCCAGAATGGATATCAGCCAACATCTCGCTTTCAGAAGGACCTTTGGACCAGATTCCCACAATCAAACTTTTCATCCACAACCTCATTTCTCCTGGACACAGGAAGAAATCCGAAATGCAGCCTCACTTGTAGTTGTCCTACATGCTCATTGTACACCTACACACAAGCTGAAACCAAACACCCCAACAGACCAACGACGTAGGCCGGTGTACAGGTGGTAAGCACCAAACCTTCACGGCAGCCATCGTTTCAGTCTTTGTATAGGAAACCGGGTGGCGACAAAGTATGATTTAAGTTGCTCTAATAATATATGTAACGCATTAGAAATTAGAATTTTAATGTACTGTGACTTTCCTCCAAATAGTGTATTACGCCATTACGACACTGCATAAATCCTACAACCTCCAGCCTCGTAGCTCGGGGCAAGACTCTTGAATAAAATAGTGTGTAGACCTCGACAGGAAGCCGTAAAACCGCACCAAGAACCTTTTGACGTGAATGCGCTGGAATAAACAGCAAGACGCAGAGTCTTCATCACAAGCGAACGCCTGATATAGAACGGATTTATTAACCCTATCCTCCCAAGGGGATACATTAACTTCACAATGTATACATATTTAATATCTTCACTTATTAACCGGATTTATAAACATTCATAGTCCAACGGCATCCAAAGTCTCGCTGTGCGGCTGGCTGCTCTTGGATCGTGGTCATGTCAGCCACAGCTGTCCAAGACGGTCCTAGAGGGCCGCATTCCTGCCAGAGGTTTGGGATTTTCTGCGATTAACACGTAAGGAGCTAATTAACCGTATATCGGCATGTAGCGTTCCTCAGTATTATTTCGACGACTTACAATTTTGGCAGGATACCATTATATATGTTTTATATTTTTTTTATGTACTTTCATACTACGGGAATTAAAGGGCTCAAATTATGCAGAATTTCACTGGACTGAGAAATTAATTACAGTGTTTTTTTTATTGCTCAATTTTTTTTTAAATGAACTTTTTTTTTTTCCCCCAGCTATTCCCGTGTAATTAGCTGTACACTGAATGCGGT